>MU273564.1:0-93433 GCA_022160365.1 Vararia minispora EC-137
GCGCCGCCCTCCGCGCATGGTGCTACCGCGCCCTCGGCCGCCTCTTCACCTTCGAAATCGCAATCCTCCCCGCCCACGCCCTCGTCACATCCGGCCCCTACGCCCTCGTCCGCCACCCCTCCTACACCGGCATCCACCTCACCCTCGCCGGCGCCACCCTCGCCCTCGCCGCACCCGAAGTCTGGCCCCGCGCTTGCGGCACTCTCGCGCTACAGCCCGGCCGCATCGCCGCCGCGCTGTGGTGCGCAAAGTGCGCGTACGCGATGATGAGCACCGCCCGGCGCGGCCCGCATGAGGACGCGGAGCTCCGCAGGCGCTTCGGAGTCGTGTGGGAGGAGTACGCGCTCGCCGTGCCGTACAGGATGCTGCCGTATGTCTTTTGAGCGGCCGTGGGGTTTTAGTCGTCGGATTCGCTATGACAGGGTAATATGTGAAAGCGCGGGACGCTGGACTGTATGAGGGTACTTTGCAGACGCCGCGCGAGGCACCGTAATGATTCACGACCTTTGCATGTCTCCTTGCGCTCTCTCTAGAGTCGCCGCCGGTATTCATCCGAAATCGCCATCGGATAGACACCGCATAGGTAGCCGACCGCATAGGCACCTCCACGCATACATCAGCATACTCGCCGGCCATCGCACCCAACTAAAGTCGCCGGTGTGCCGCACATGAATATAAACGACATCGTCGCCAGCCTATTCGGAAGCGAGAATCGCCTAAATTACCGCGGACTCCCGCTCAGACTCGTCTCCGCTGCACCGCACCGCTGAGCCCTCTCCGCGCGAGGCCAACGCATAGCAGCACCGAGCGCCGATCCGCGCTGCGAGCCTACCGGACGCGCGCTCTTAGAACCGCAACAGGCTCCTCGGACCGCCGATCAAATGCACTGCGGCGGCGTCACCCCAGATCGTATTAATGGGGATGCTTGTGACGCGGCGGTACGGGCCTTCGGGCCGACTGCAACGTCGATCGCTTCGGAGGGCAGGCGCGAAGTCAAAATAGACGTCAGACGCGCGTGTACCAATCGGCGTGCGTCGAGCTGTCGGCACGATGATGCAGGTGTTTGATTCGGCGGGCTGAGAGGGTACAGGGTGAGATGGAATTGTGTCCGTTTGTATGTATAGGCTACAGGCTGATGGGGGGGTGTGTGGGTGCAGAGAAGGAAGGATGGACTGGGATGAGTGCGAGCGAGGGACGCGCAGATGGTGCGAGAGATGGAGGGATGTGTGTGGGCGGCGGAGATGTCGGCCGGGGAAGGCTGGAAATAGGAGAGGAAGGGATACACGGAGATTTACACGTAGAGCCTTTGTCGTGTTGGAGGATGCAGAAGCGGGTGCGGGTGCGAGTACAGGAGCTGAGAATGAGGCGAGACGAACGGGTTCGCAACGGTGTACGCGGGCAGCGCCCGGAGCCGGTGTCGCGGACTGCTTGGACGAGCTCGCATCAGCAAGCGCGAAGAAACGAGGCTACTTAGACGAACGCACCTCGAGCGGGGCACGACGGGGACGCCGACCCAGTCCGGCAGCGGGCCGCCCGGCGCACCGTCGCGCAGCGCGACGACGATACACAGCCTGCAGTGCGTCTTGCGCATCTCCGCGCCCTTTCCGCGCCAGCGCTCGAAGCAGCTCACCGGCAGCTCGCGCCCGCACCGCGCGCACGCGCCGCCGCGCCGGATCGCGCCGAGTGCGTCGAGCATCAGCAGCGCGCACGGCCGCAGCGCGGGCGGGTCGTGCGGCTGCACGCGCGCGGTCCGGGAGACGTAGCGCTCTGAGCGCGCGAGCAGCTCGTGAGCCGCCGAGGTCGAGAAGAAGCCGAGCGTGTCGAAGATCGAGAGGAGGTGCGCGAGCAGCGCGATGTCCGTCGCTGCGTAGCTGAGCAGGTTCGCCGGCAGCGGTCGCGCGAGCCAGCGGTGGCTCTCGCCGGCCTGGTGCATCTCCACGACGCTCGCTGGCGCGCGCGCACCACGATCAGCGCTCGCGCAAACCGGACACGGCGCGCGCACTCACGGTCCTTCTCGACCTTGAGATCGGGGTGGTAGAACTCGACGCAGTTCTGCAGACCGCGCACGACGTGGAGGCCGCGCATCGCCGTGCGGTGCGCCTCGACGAAGCGCCAGCCGAACTGGTGGCGCGCGAGGCGCGCCTCGCGCTCTTCGTCCTGCTCGCCGAGTACAGCGCCGCGCGCGACGACCTCCGCGACCTGTAGATCGAGCACGCGCGTGAGCGGAATCCCAAGCGCCGCGTGGATCTCGACGGCGTCCATGCGGCCGTCCCAGACGACCTTGAGCGGCCCGCGCTCGAGGAACGCCGCGAGCGCGCCGCGTGCCCGCGGGCACGGCGCGAGCGCGGGCATGTCGAACAGGAAGATGTGTTGCGTCGGCCCGGCCACGGGCGTGCCCAGGCAGAGCAGCGACAGCGCGCCGCCCGCGTGTCCGAGATCTTTGCCCTCGCAGTCGAGGATCACGAGCGGGTAGTTGGACAGGATCGAGAGCGCGCGCAGGACCTGCCGGCGCGTGCTGCAGAGCTCGTACGCCGGCGGCGATGCGGAGTCGTGATATACGCGCACCGGCATCTTTGTAGCTTTAATATCGGGGGGAGCGGGGCAGGGAAGAAAAGGAGGGAAGAGTGCGTTTGCGGGCTGGCGCCGCGCGGGCGTTGTAACCTGAAATACTATGTGCGTGCGGCGAGCGGACGGGCGAGACACGGGATAGGGGCGCAGGTCGTGTTCGGCTGCGCAGCTACAACTGCGAGTCCCGTACCTCGGCACGTACGCGTGCAGGATCGGACTAGGAAAGGCGTACCGTATAGCGACGTGACGTCGCTATACGCAAGGCGCTGACGCAGTCGCCGCCAGCAATGCATGTTCAGCACCAGTCCATACGCAGTGTAGCACGTCTACGCCGGGCGGCGCACATGTAACCGCTCGCAGGAAGACGTTCAGAAGCGATAAGCCCACGCACAGACGGACATCTGCTGGTCCTAGCGCTGCAAATTGACGGAGGGCGCACTCACGAGCAGGTAGAGTACACCGATGATCGAACCGCAGCTCCGCAGTCCGCGTCCGCTTCCTGCTCAAGTCCCCAGTCCGCGCCGGCTCGTCTGTTCTCCTGCCGCCTATAATAGCACTATGATAATAATAGAAGGACGCGTCCCGAAAATAGCTGATCCCGTTGTATTGAACTAGGCGCGAGCGAGGCGACGCGACGCACGGCATGAACGCACTATCGTTCGGGGAAGACGATGACGTGGTTCCGTGCGAGTGGTTACGCTTTCGTTACCATTAGGAGGGATGCACGGAGACGAGCGCCGGTGGGATGGCAGCGGGCGTGCGCGTCGTCGTGGTGGATACGACCCAGGAGCCGCGACTGCGGGCCGACAGGCGTGTCGGTCAGGCGTGCCGCGCGGCGCCTCTTTCTGCCTCGCGCCTGCGCACCTCACGCGATCGCGCGGCCTCGACTGGATACGGTGCACGACTCAAGCTTACAGTCCTCGCGAGAGTTTTAGAAGAGCTCCTCACAAGCCGTAGATATCACACCAAAAAAAAAGTGGTATACGCGTCCGTAGCACCTCGGATTCCATCCCATCTCCATCTTTCGCGGATCGACGATCGTTCGTCTCACGCCTTGAAAGTTCCCTTGATAATATCCGCCGCTGCTCCCCGATCAGCCCCCATCCGATAAAACAAAGCCACACGCGCCAAACTCACCCTGCTCAGCGATCGCAAACACCGCCGCCTGCGTATGCGCGGCAATGTGGAGCGGGACGACGCCGAGATCGACGACGCGGACGTTCTGCGTACCATAGACCTTGAGAGACGGATCGACGACGCCGCCGCGCGCGCGCGGTAGCATCGCGGTTGTGCCGGCGGTGTGGAACGTCGTCGATAAGTGCTTCTTCAGCCAGGCTGCGACCTCTGCGTCCGATGCGATGGCGGGGCCAGGGTTGAGCTCTTTGGCTAGTGGGCGAGACGGTCAGCGGCGTGGGCGCGGGGAGGGGAAGGGGGCACACCGAGCAGGGACGCGAGCGGCTCCTCTGCACCGAGACGCCGGACGAACTTGACGTGCTCGATGAACGTCTGCAGGTCAGCGCCCTCCTCGAAGTAGTGCGGGTCGATGACGGGCTGCGCGAGCGCATCGCGCGAGCCTGCGTGCTGTGTGCGCCGTCAGCCAGCGGGCAGGTAGGAGGGCCAAGTGCGCGCGCTCACGATCGTGCCGCGCGACCATGGGTGGTTGATCGCGGCGAGGAGCGTAAGGTACTTCTTACCCTCCTCAGGCGGGTCTGCGCCACACACGCACACATCAGCTTCACCCCTCTCGGGCTCAGAGCGGGCGACGCACTAGGGTATGACAAGAATCCAGGGAAACTGATGATCTCGAGGTCCGCCGAGCGCTCGTCGACGCGCTTGTGCTGCTGCACGCGTTGCTCGGCGAGCCCTGGCGCGGACGCGCTCGCGGGGGCGGGCGCAGTCGCGAGAATCTCGGAAGCGCGTGGTGAGACGGCGGCGAGGGGTGCCATGTGGATACCGACGATGCCGAGCGTGAAGAGGCCATCGCCCTGTGCGCTGGTGGTGCGTCAGCGGGGGGAAGCGAGGGAGCGGATGTAGCGTGGGATACGGAGAGGGATAAAGGACGTACTACTTCTGGAGCTCTGCCTCAAGTCGCTTCGGGTCGCGCAGCGGATCGAGCGTGTTGAACTTCTCGGGCTCCTTTAACTCTACATGCGCGATCAGGCAACCATCTCAACGGGATAAAGCGGGTGCGGGACGGACCCCAAGAGACGCCGCAGAACATATGCTCCTGCGCATTCTCGCCGACGGCGGGCAGATCGACCTTAGGCTCGACACCGAGGCTCGCCAGATGCGGCGCGGAACCAATACCCGATAGCTCAAGGATCTGCGGCGACTTGATCGCGCTATCGCGGGCGCGGGGTCAGCCTCTTATCCCCAGCACGACGGACGGACGGACCCAGCGGAAAGGACTACCTCCCTTGCTGCGCCGGTCCAGTGCTCTTTCCCTTCGACGACGAAGCGTACGCCAGACGCGACGAACGCGCCGGTGTTCGAGGCCGGGAAGGCCGTGATTTGCGTGGCGGGCGCGTTGGTGAGTACGGTGAGGTTCGGGCGCGGGGACAGATACGCCTGGGAGAACGCGCGCTGGTTCGTGCGCGGGTCGACGGTCGACGTCGTGTAGTTCGTGCCCGTCGTATCGCCAGCTTGCTGTAGCGGGCCACGGGCGGTCGGCGCGGGGAGGGGAGGGGAGGAGGGAGGGAGGGGAACGCACGTGGTCGTGGCTCTGCTTGAAGCCGTGCTTCTGCAATGCGCCCGTCACGGCTTGCTCCCACCCAGTGCGCATGTTGCAGTATCCGAGCCCGAGCGGTCCTATGGCGCCTCTCGTCAGCCGTAGCACGCGGATTGAGCATCGCGAGACGGACCCTGTGTTCCGTGGTACACCTTGTCGTACGTCAGGCCTTCCTGCTCAACCGCCGCGCTTGGCGGCGGGAGGAAGCTGCGTCGCGCGTCAGCCGCAGACGCGAAGGGACGCGGAGGTCAGACGCACGTCTCGCTCTTTTTCGCGTACTTGATGAAGTTCTTCCAGTTCCAGCCGGGGTTGCCGAGCGCTTCCCAGGCTATGTTCGGGTGTGAGAGGCGCGGGTGAAGTGAGAGGATGGCAGTGCGCGAACCGTCGATGTCTGCCTTGGGCGGGAGGTTCCAGACGTAGAAGTTTATGGCGGACGAGCCGCCGAGGCCCTTGCCTCTGTGCGCCAATCAAAAGTGATCACTGGACAGAGCCGCGGACGAATGCGGACCTCTGCCAACCGTAGACGACGCCGTCCGCGTGCTCCTGCGGTACCTGCGCGCACACGTCGACTCGCGCGTATTCGGGAGTGCGTGCGGAGTACGACGCACCGTCGTGAAGCCCCAGTCATACTCAGGGTCGCCGAAGACCTTGGCATAGCTCGCAGGCATCGCTGGTCGCATCGTGAGCGCATGTGCGGATCAGGTACAAGGGCACGCGCACTGATGTTTGGGTCGTCAAGGTGCGCGCCGCCAGCCTCGAGGACGAGCACGGTCCTGTCCGGGTCCTCGGAGAGGCGGCCAGCGAGGACGAGGCCGGCGGTGCCACCGCCAACGATCACGTAGTCGAAGGTCTTGCCCGAGACGTCGTCGATGGTGGCGATTGCGATGGCCATCGTAAATTACCAGAGTCAGAGTGCAAGATGGGGGATGCTCTTGGTGCGCGCATCGCCCGCCCGCCTTATTTAATAACAACGACAAGATGGCAGGGGCGATCTCCACGGGGATGTCGGCAACATTGGATGTGGGGGACCGGCGGTTGCGAGGGCGGTCGGCGTCGCGCTCGCGGTCGTGTTCGAACGTAAAGGCACGCGCAGGTTTCCAACGCACGCGCGGCGCAGAGGTCTGGCCTTGTCGGCACTGTGTAAGACCGCGGCAGAGCGATATATCCAGGCCGCGGCCGCGTCGAGCTCGAGCTTGTTCCGAATCCGACGTGATTGTCGCGAGCGCCGGAAGTCCGGGCCGGGAGATGTTGGCGCCGAGAGCCACGTGGCTTCTGCCTGACGCGTCGACGCGTCGGACGACGCGTTTTTTTTGCGAGCTGGTCGCCCGCGCGTCTTTTTCCTCGACTCGGTCTCTCCGCCGTGCGCAGCGTTCGTGCCCACAGCGACCATGAACGGCAACGCCCTCGCTGCCAACGGCAACGCGCAGCTCGCGCACGCGTCCCAGATGGCCCTCGCCACGCAGCCCGCGCAATACGCCCACTTCCAGCACCCCGTTCCTGTCCCTGCCATGTCCAACCCGACCCCCCTCCCCTTCCCCCAGATGCAGCAGTCCGCTGGCCTAGGCCTACAGCAGTTATTCTCCCAGCTCCCGTATCTGTCAGGTCTATCTGCCCTCGCCCAGCAGCCCCAGGCATTCCCCCAGCTGCATGTCCCCCCGCCGGTCTATCCGACTATCCCGCCCTCCCCCGAACACGACGCCGCCGTCGCAGCCTGCCTCCGCGAAGCCCAGCGCACCGGCACCTCCCTCCGGCTCGCCCTCGAGGCCTTCGCCCAGGTGCGCCTCCTCCCCCCTTCGACTCACCGCGCACGCATATATCGCACGGCTGCTGCAGGCGCGCGGCCATGCCCCTGTGCAGTGGAAAGACTACTTCCTCGACCGCCACGCCGCCGTCACCGCTCTCCTCGCCCCCGCCCGCACCACCAGCAAGCCATCCTTCGATTCGCGTGCGCCAGCCACGCCCACGCACACACGCACGCCAGAGGGCCGATCGACCAAGCGGCGTCGCGGGGACTCGGACCCAGACGCATTCGAGTCGGATCCAGAGCGCAACGAAGGCTGCTCGGAGCAAGAGTCAGACGGCGACGCGTCCGTCTTCGGCTATCGCGCCCGCGCCCGCGCGCGCCGGCAGCTCGACGACGACGACGACGACGACGGTTCTTCCGCAGACTCGTACGACGACCGCCGAGCCGACGCGTCTTACGCCGAAAGCGCAGAACGCCCGCGTGCGTCTCATGCCGCGCTTACGGACCGACGGCGCACACACACGTCGCGGCCGCGTCAGACGTCCGCACCGAACGGCGCACCGCTCGCGATAGCCGTGCTCGGCTGCGCGGTCCGTACATACGCTGATACGCCGGCCATGGGTGCGTCAGGCGGGCGCGTGACAGCGGGCGATCTCGACGCGCTGGCGGAGTGGATCGTACAGCAGCGTTGGGGCGCGGACGGCGCGAGCTGGGTGGGGTTCGCGGATAAGGTGCGCACTGCGCTGTGCCGCTGTCGTACTGTCGTGTTGGCGCGCGTGTTGATGCTCAGTCGGCTAGTTTCCGCAGCGGAATGCGAAGGCGTGGGCGGAGACGTATAGGCGGTGGAAAGCAGGTGCGTCGCGCCGCCGTTGCCGCCGTCGGCTCGGATTCCCGCTGACGTTCGCGCAGAGATCGATAAGCGGGCGGACGTGATTCGCGCGCGGCGTACGGAAGAGGCTGCTCGGATACTGCAGGGGATGCAGAGTGATTCCCGTAGCGGGACGGAGCTCCAGGCAGGTGGAGGCGAGGAGAGGCGGGAGGGTGGGCTAGCGTAGTGCTGTGCGCATATTTTGTTCTTGGGCCTTTATTGACGTTCCCCCGCACGTCCGTCGAACTGCGCGGTCTCTTGCGACAAACGACGGAAGGTCTACGCAAACCTCGTACTGAACGCCCCCAGCCAGATGAAATAGTAGCCCCGCCCCCCGCTTTCCACCTTCGCATCGATTTTTCGCACAGGTGGCGGCATAGGGTCTCAGGTGCATAAGCAGATCTCAATCTGTGCGTCCGCGTTGCCGCACCGCGCCGCTTTTCTGCCTCGTTGTCTAACCCTTGGTTGTGGTGATCGCGGCGCGAGTCGCACTGCCCGAGTCGTCGTCGAGTTAGCCGAAAGCGGCTGGGCATAAGACGCGACGCACCTCCCAGGGACCCGGATATATGCGTCCTCCGCGCGCGCCCCGCTGCAAGTCGGCGCACCCGCTACCATCCCGCTCACCTGCCGGACATGAACAACGCCGTCCCGAATACCACTAATGACAATGCTCTCGACTATTTGCACATCGGTTTAGCAACAAATCCGTACCTCAGCTTCGCACTAGCCTCACACGGCCCGCTCGCGCGGAAACACATGCGTCTACAACGTAGCGCACGCGCCTGCATATCCGCCTCTCTACTTACCCCTCCCTCAGCAGTAACGACAGTCGTCGCTCTATGGCTGACCCCTCGCCCCCAGATCTGCGCCGAACGTCGCCACTTTAGCACAGCTTGACAGCGTGATCGTCGCCGAGACGTTCGTGGCGATCCAGTCCCTACAGCCGCCTGCACAGCAGCAGCACGCCCAGACTGCCACAGCATCGGCTGAGGTGCGAGAGCCGGAAAACAAGATCGAGCCGTCGGACGCGCACGCAGTAAAGCGCCTCGCGACGGTGCGGGGCGGCTCCCCGTCGCATATGCTCACCATAACCGCTCACATCGCAGCAGAGCCACGGTCACGCGTCCACGCAGTGGGCGCCGTATCTCCTCTGCCGCTTCGAGCGCGACTGTCGCTCGCCGACGCCAGGTACATCGTGCCGTCACGCACTCTCGAGAAGCCTATGCTCGCGCCGCCGTACACGCGCATGAGCGAAAGCGGCAGCCCTGGCCAGAGCGCACGGCTGCCTCCTGTCACAATCGGCCACGCAAGGCTTGGGCCAGCAGTACGCGGCCACGGATGCACTCAGCGCGAAGGGCACTAATTTCACGAACGATGACTACGATGCTGTCACGTGGATCGCGAACCCCCCCGAGCGACACGGGCTCCGATATGGCGGGCGCTGAGATCCGTTCTTGGAGAAGGCACGTGCTAACTGGCATGATCCTGTAGCTGCTAGAGCCAATCTACGTGAGCGTGGCAGCGCCCGACACACAAGGCACACGCGGGGTCCGAGCGCTGTACGGGACGCGAGGGTGGTGAGATCGTCTCGCGCCGTACGGCTAGAGCCTCACCTGCTGATGAACGTGCGGAGTTCCGCCGGCGCGTCGTCGCGATCCTCGTTAGGCGGCACGTAGCCGCGGAATTGAAAAATGAGGAAGAGGGACAGGCAAGAGGAACGAGGCGCGGGGCGTACGAGGGACAAGACGCAGAAGGGATGAACGGGACGGCGAGGATATGTAGAGTGGGGAGCAGTGATTCTGGAGTTCTTGTCCTTCTCCGTGCGCGACGCCGCGTTTATTACTGGAAAGTCGCAAGACAGTGGATAATTTGTGTGCGGGAACTCACAGATAGGAGATCGTGCGGTCTGTCACTGGCAAGGGCGACCTTGGTAGCTAACGATACTAATCTCCCGTGGCTCACCGATAACACCGGTCAAAGCCGCATCCGATCCCCGTTCAGAAAAGCCTTGGGTGTTAATATTGCCTGCAAAGGATGAACGAGAAGAGGAGGCAAAGGGCAATGTCGCTGAAATGAGTTGAGTGGAGGGAGAAACCAGTCTCGGGCCACTCATGGTGCCAGTGCCCGTGGGAGACACCGGGAGATGCCGCAACGTGAGCAGTGCAACTTACGTGTCCTGCGGACTCCTGCCCGACGTGTCGACTCGGAAGTCCGACGTCTATCCCCCCCGCTCTGCACCGTGGCCCGTATCTTCTACTCTTTATTCGTTGTTGTACTATTGCTAAGATGAACAATCTGTACCCCACAAATAGCCTGTCCTTTGAGCAGCAGCTCGCGGCCTTAGCCGCAATCAATCCCCAGATGGCGAATCTTGTTATCCTCGGCGCGCAACATGCCTCGGGTCAGGACGCTGCACCTGCTTTCCCCCAGACCAGCCCGATTATGGTACCACAACAGCAACAGCTCCACCAGCAACCTGCCTTGAACCCGCAGTACAACCATGCTTTGCGTCCTGTCCTCCAGAATCTCACCGCTATTCCACAACTCAGCGGACCGGGTCTTCCGCAGATGCAAACTCAGATAAATCTAGTTCCGCTTTATCAAAATCACTTTCCCCAGCAGCAGTATGTGCAGCAGATTGCTCCTGCTGGCATACCTAACATTGAGCCTTCAACTGCGAATGATGCGGCGTTCGCGACATGTCTCCGTAACGCAAAAGTCACTGGGCGCCCTTATGACCTGGCGGTACAAGGCATGGCTATGGTATGGTACATGTTCATTCATCTCGCAAATGGGACTCACATTTTACGTTGCAGAACAGTGGTCATACCGCAGCACAATGGCAACACTATTTTCTCTGCCGCTTCGAACATATTCTACCATTGTTTGACGTACGCTATGCTGCAACGAGGGTTCCTTCTCGTTCGGTTAAACGGCCGACTTTCTCGCACTCACCGCCGCCTGTGCATCTCCCGCATCCATCAACGAGCAAAACTTCTGCTGACGGATATGCAAGGCGGTCTCACGGGCACAAACGCCCGCGTCTGTACAACGACAGCGATAGCAGCGGTTCCGACTCCTCGCTCGAGAACGATGCGCCAGATGTTACGAAAAACGGCATACCAAGGCGCGAGAGCTCTCCGAAACGCAATCCAAAAGTACTGCGCCAGTTCATTGGAGGTGACTGGCCAATCATCGACTCTGGTGTCCCTACCGACGCCGTCCGAACCTACTTCGACACGGACGAGCTCGGCATAAGTGGACAGATGCATACCGATGGGGAGATTAAAGCCTTGGCAAGGTGGATCGCCGACCAGCCTGACTGGAGGAAGTTCGGCTCCGGCGCACGCTTCGAACCGTTTCAGGAACGCGTGCGCTGTGCTCGAGTCCAATTGCCTCGCAATTTGCTAATGACCTCTCGTAGTATCCACACCGCACGAGGAATGCGTGGGCCGCGGCTTACAGGGGTCGCATTGGAGGTAAGGTCTTGTCATCCGTCCAACACATCCGTTAGCAAAAACTAAATCTCGTAGACATTAGTCAACGAGTCGATAAGATTTGCGCCGAGAGGGCTAAGGAGATCCGCGCTGGTAAGGATACTGATAGAGAAGTGCGTGGGGGCTCTAGTGATCTTACGCAAGCAGACTCTGAGGACGAAGATGGCAATATCGAAACAGACGAGTGATCAACTGCACACGCTGATTGTGTGGGCTCGTCGTTTTGGTTTACCCACATGTTCCCTCTGTCTCTTTATCTGACCTCGGCCATCGGCTGGTGAGATTAGGTTCGCCTATGCTATAACGGTGCATATGTCTATATCTCTTGTCGTCATCTTTGCCGCATTTTAGCACGACAGCTTTTGCCAGTTGTATCCATCTCCCTTACTACCCAATTTCTTGTATGCTGCCAGTACAAACAGAAGGACCGCTAACAATACGTACTGTACTTTTTTCGTACTCTATCCCGCATGTACGAACTCGGCTGGACCAGTCTCCTCTACAGAAGTTGTTGATACCCAAGTCAGGACCGGAGCTAGCCTTGGTGTCATGTACTAGTACGGACAGGGACGGACTCGACCACCTGTATCAATTATGTACAAGCTCCGGCGACGAATGGAGCGAGTAAGCCGCCCCACCGGGTCGACGAGCAAAAGTAAGAAAATTGCGATAGCGTACGAAGCAAAACGACAGCAGGATACCTCAATGAGGTATGCCAAAGTGACGCGAATACTACTGTAGGAGCCAATCATGACGGGGGAGGAAAAGCCTGGGGAAAAGCACCAGTATAGTAAGCAGAGCTACATCCGAGCCAACATCCGCCTTCAGAGCAGAAAGGATGTGCAACGAAGGTGACAATATCCGCCAATGACTGGCCGCTTTGAATTTCAGAAGGAAAGTCTGGAAGTTAAGCGTAGGAGCTGGCGAGTGAGGATGGCGAATAGGGGAAACGCGTTATGTACCACGAAGATGCTCCGAACGTATTCATGCATCGCAGCCTCAGCATCGGGCGCACATTGTTGCCAGTCGGGCTCGTCAGAGAATCGTCAGGAGTACTTTGTTGGCGTAGTAGCAGACCGCACCTCGACTGCGCAGGTCTCTATTTCCATTAATGAGGATACAAGTGTCGCCTTCCAAACTGCTAGCTGCGAGGACCGAATGTAGAGCTGATCTGAAGCGGGGACTCCCAGGGAGGATATGGTGTGCGGAAATAGGGTAACCATGGACGGAAGGCACCACTGGCCCGAGCACGTGCGTCGGCCCCGAGTCGAGCGCGTCCGAGTCGCTTGTGCTTTCATCCCGCCAACTTCGTCTAGATACAGTTTGACTGCTCGTCGACATATCTATGAACAATTCAAATGCCAACGGCGGCGGTGTGAATCCCAATCTTCTTGCCGCCGTCATGGCTTCAAACCCGCAGCTCCTGAATCCCGGCTCTCAGCAGCAGCCACTCCCGAACATGGTCGCCCCGTCCTCTGCTCCAGGTTTCTCTCTGCCAAACATGCCTCCGACACAACAGCAGAGCTCCCAGCAGCAGCAGATGCCGATGATCCCTCTTAATGGCTTCTTGCCGTCTATGCTTCCGAACTCTTTGATAAATCCGGCCGTCAACCTCGCCGCCAGCCCTGCAGCTGGCGGACTGAGTGCCCTTCAGTTGCTATCTCTCCTACCATTCGCACAACCTCCACAGCTATATCCTCAGCACGCGCAACTTCCAGCTCATGCAAAGATAGAGCTTTCAGCTGCAAATGACGTGGCATTCGCAACACGCCTCCGCGAGGCAAAGCGAGCCGGCGAATCCTACCATTTTGCCGTAGAACGACTCGTCATGGTACGCTTCTCGATATCTATACGGTCCCTTCAAGTCAACGGTGTCAGGAACATGGACACACATCGTCCCAGTGGAAGGATTATTTCATCGATCGGCTCGAGAATATCCTGGCGCTCTTCGATCCTCGTGAAGGCCTTGGCACGGCATCGCGAGCATCTAAGAGGCCCAGGTCTATATCATCGTCACCCGAACCTTCTGCGCGAGCCGCTGTGCAGCAAAAGCAAGCGTATCCGCTCAGAGTGAATGGAGTGAGCGGCTTACGTACTAGGTCTCCATCCACTCGAAAGCGGCCGCGTCGATACGACGATGGTGCTGGTGACGAATCTGAGCCCGAATATTCTGCTTCAAAAAGCCAGGAAAGCAATAAGGCAGCACCCACGCCGCGACGGCGTGGGGTATTCATACGCAACTCGGGGCAAGAAGACATACCCATTGCGATCTCGGAAGTTGTCGGCGACAAGATACAGAGATACCTCGACACGGACGAGCACGGTTCTTCTGGCCAGATGCTTACAAGGGGTGACCTCGACGCAATGGCGGGGTGGATTGCAAAACAGTCTTACTGGCACGGCTACGGATCTGAGACGCAGTGGAAAGCATTCGGACGTCTTGTACGTGCTTTACAGGCTTGAGGTCATCACTCGGGGAGAATGACGTCCGAGACAGTACCAACAACGGTCATACATATCGTGGAGGCAAGCATACACGACCCGGAAAGGTGGTGAGTTTGATTTCCCAATGCACACGTCGCAATCTCAAAGTACCTGAGCAGACATCACTCAACGCGTTGTCAAACTCCGCGCACTATCTACCCATGAAGGCAATGATGAAGAGGAGGTGCAGTCTCCTCATGGTGAGCAGTTTACGGCACACGAATATTCAGAGGACGGAGTCGAAGCCAATGATGCCTTCGGCGACGGAGCATGAGTGAATGATTACCTTGTTGAATGGTGTACTATGCGTTCTTTCTGAATATCTACTAGTATTTCAAGTTCTCTGAGTAGGCTTGTTCTAACCTTTGTTCTGTTTTGAAAGCCCCGATTTTATAGTCTATGAGATCTCTAGTTGTATATCACGTATCATGGTGGATTTAATGGATAATGTTTTCTTCTTCCGGGCCGTTGCTGGGATGAGGATGAAGGCAGCGGTGCTTGCATCACGTGTGTACTTGCATCGACGCGCAGCGCGGCAGATACGTCTTCTATCCTGCCTTCGTCCCGTTAGGGCAAGGCCTTACTTTCCGTCTATTAGTTCTTGTTCCATTTTTTCGCCATGAATAGTATGGCATCCAACATCGGGATCTCTCCTGAATTACTTGCGGCAGTGGTTCAAAACCCACAGTTGTTGAACATCGGCTTGTTCAATTCGCAGCCATCCCCCTTCCAAAATGTATCGCTCTCGTCAGTGGCCCCCGGCCTCGCCCGATTTCCTCAGCATATCCAGCAACAGCAGCTGCAGATGCATTCGCAGTCCCAGCAGAACCCTCTGACACCCACGACATCTACTTATCTGAATCAGCACGCTCCTTTGATGCCACCCGCGCAACAAAATCCATTCCGGAACCCTGCTCTAATGACTCAGCTCAATTCCACAGGTCTCTTACAGACAATTCCCATGTTCTCTCCCATGCAGAATACCCTCCCCGTTCTCTCAGCTCACGCGCCTACGCTTCTTCCGTCGACACCTGTGACCTCAATTAGACCTTCTGGTGAAAACGACCTCGTGTGTGCGTCCCAACTACACAGTGCGCGCAAGAGAGGTACTTCTCAGAGGCTAGCGATAGAAGGGCTTGCAATGGTGGGGCACGATCAAGGACCCCCTTTATAAATCTTACATTAGCGTCCACAGACGCACGGCTTCACTGCAGCGCAATGGAAAGATTACGTTCTCGATCGATTCGAGAGCATTCGAGCCATATACGAAGCAGGTGACAGTACTCTTGAGCTGAATTCTATCCCATCGCAATCCATCAATACACCAACGTACGTGCCGCTGTCACCAGATACGTCTGTTCATACAGCGGTGCGGCGGAAGCGTGGGCGCCCACCCAAAAACAGTATGCCGCACGTCAGACATACTAATACATCTTGGTCTCGGTCACACTCGCGCAAGCGACCACGACATCAACGCGATGGCAACAGCGGCGAGGACGAGTCTTCATCCGATAGTGAGATGAACGGCTCGGATTACAGCGATCACCGCCGTGGAACGAAACCAGCGCGACAGAAGTCATCTACCCGTCGTGTTCATGTACCACCCAACCTAACAGTTGCCTACTCGGGCGTAACTTCTGATCCAACACAGCAATACATCGACACGGACGAGTTGGGCTTGGCGGGGCAGATGCTTACAAAAGGAGACATCGTGGCACTCGCGACATGGATTGCGGACCATCCTGAGTGGAAGGATCTATCATGGGTAGAGAAATGGAGAGATTTCAGTGAGAAGGTAAGTTACCCTCGACGATCATGCGGACGCGTTGCTAAATTCTCTCTTGGTATGTATAGTATAACCAGCGCTCAGCTAAAGCGTGGTCGGAGGCATACAGAAACCGGAAAGGGGGTGCATATACTTCGCTTTCCATGAACATAATTCTTCACTTATAAGGCTATACTTGCAGACATCGGCCGGCGTACGAAGTTAATCCTTTCAGCTCGCGCCGGCCGAGGTGAGGTCACGGCAAGGTCTGACGAGTCTCAGGGTGCGGACTCTCCAAATTTCGCTCACCAAGTCTCCGAACATAACGTGGATGCGGTTGGTGAAGTAGGGTAGATCACGAGCGCACCGCTTCTCGCTCAAGTCCCTGCATTTCGTTCGACATACGCCCCCACTTCGCGGCATGTCTTTGACTCGGCCAATGTTATGCTACTTCTCTTGTGTGTAAAGTGAAGATGTATGCGTTGCGATGTAGAGAGATTGTATACTTTACGGGTATTGCATTGAGAATTGCTCATCCAGTCGATAGCAGGCTCGGAGGTCATCTCGAACCCGACGACGATGACGCGTTGGGTCAGTCGATGAATCAAATGCATTGGCGGGCCGGAGGCCCGTTATTACACAGGGATTAGAGTGACGGCGCGAGGCCAGGGCCACTAAAACTACGAAATCTACGAAGCGTGTATGCGAGGGGCGGCCGCTCGGGCTGCCGGGCTGGGAGGCGCAAGCGCCCGTGATAAAGTGCTACTACGCGGAGCCCGGGGGGGGGCGTTGGGTCAGTCAAGAGACGGGGCCAACCGGCCCAGCTTTATTCTTAACAGTCACCTCGCCTCTCGACAATGACTTCTTTACCGCATGCTGTAGTCTTGCCTCAGGCAACTATCCAGCACTCATTTCCAGACGTGTTTTCAGAAGTATATTCTGCGGCGATCGTGTCCGAGGACGTCTGGCTTTCGTGCTACAAACACGGTGAGTTATCGGTCCACGGCAAGGCACGTCTATCTTTTGCTTGTCAACGCTCCTCATCGAATAACTGTGTAAACGACCTAGATCAGGTCGTCTCTGCATACAGTCGATCGTGATATCGTCGAGCTCGAGGGACGAGATGGTGTAGAGCTCGAGAAGCTCTCCGAGGTGCGCGGTCGTCCACCCTCTATTCAACATGACTAACGCGTGATAGATCTAGTTCAAGTACCACGCAAAATGCTACGCGTTGGGTGTGGACGCGGGGGTTATTGTACCCGTGCAGGCATATGCTGACCCAGTGCACTCGAAAGAAACTTTGGTGAGTCTCCAAGTCGTGCTCGGTCTCGTGGATCTCTATCTCTTACGTGCCTGATCCCTCCACTTCGCCACTATCCCACTATCTTCCGATCTCTTCGTCAGGTCGCTGACTCGGATATTAGCCTCACCAGATGCCGGCCTTTGACATTTCCCCGGACGGTTCCCTCCTCGCATCCGCCTTTGCAGACGGAACACTTTCTCTCTACAGTCTCCCACCGCTCGCCACTCAGACATCTCCTTACCGTCCCTTACAAACGCTGCCCTCTAGTTCTTATGCATCCGGGCGTCTACACCTCTCTAACATCGTCGCTGCTCACGCCCTCCCCTCGCTCAAACCGCTCCTCGCAACCGCCGGCGCCGACTTCCGCCTTTGCCTCACCGCGCTCCCGCTGGCACCTCCCATGGGCTCTCCGCCGGCCCCGATAGATCCCCTGCAGCCTTCTGCGGTGCTGACAGGCCACACGCGGGCGCTGACGGCGCTGCTCCCACTCTCGGCGCAGAGCATCGCTTCCGGCGCGAAAGATGGAACAGTGCGCCTGTGGGATACTAGCGCAGGCACACAGACGTCCATGTTGGCTACCGCAGGGCTGAAGGCACCCTCCGCCTTCTCCTCCGACAGTTCGCATCCCTTCTTGTTATACACTGCACTCTCAAGCGGGGCGCTGCAAACGCTCGACACACGTGCACGCTCGTCGGTGGCCGTTGTGGAGGCGTCCGTCATGGGCTGCGGGTCGCTGAACACCGTCGCCGCACTCGACGACCCGGCGGTCGTCGTTGGCGGGTCACGCGGCGTCTGCGGAGTGTACGATGTCCGCGGGAGCAAGATGCGTACGCGCTGGATGCGCGGTGAATCGGGCATCGAGGCACTTGCTGCACTGGGCAGAGGGCGCGTGCTCGTTGGCGGAGAGGATGGGTTGCCGTATATCACTGCGTTTGCGGAG
Source organism: Vararia minispora EC-137 (assembly GCA_022160365.1). Classification (NCBI taxonomy): domain Eukaryota; kingdom Fungi; phylum Basidiomycota; class Agaricomycetes; order Russulales; family Lachnocladiaceae; genus Vararia; species Vararia minispora. The sequence continues at coordinate 17,898 of MU273564.1, forward strand.
GATCCGGTGCGGGTCGAGAGCGAGCTGGTTTTCGGCGATGTGGAGGCGGTGAGGTGCGCGAGGGTCCGTGAGGACGTGGAGGTATGGGCAGCGGGAGACGGCGGTGTCGTGCGCAGGTATCTTCTTTGAGATGTCCACCACATTGTATACGTGTACAAACAGCCTCTTTACTTGTCATGCTCACACATTCGCAACATCAACTATCGATCGCCGGTTGCGCTGGAAGGGATTCTTTTAAGGTACGCAGGTCGCCTTGGAAGACAAGATACACGTAGCGTTGGACCACGAGTCCAGGAGACGCAGAACTCGCCCCGCGAGTACAGTCTAATTGAGTTATTGTACTCTGGCTCAAAGAATTGGCCCAAGAGTCATGGCGGCACATTATGCCTCGACTCCGCCGCTACCTTAGCATGCAAGGGCACGAGCTTATGTGTATCCGATGGCGCTCGACTGGAAGAACACCGTGACTCTTGAATGGGTGCTGATGATGCCTGGGGCAACGAGCCCTGTGAGGACGGCAAGAGAAGGGAGGTGTTGGACGGATCGGGGAGAGCGCACTTGGGGTGCGAGGAAGGACAGGGGCGCAAAGAACGAACCGATTGCCAGGAGAGATGGGTGAGCCCGGAATAGAGAGAGAAGGCAAAGAGAGAACAGAGTGTGTGGGGGAAACGCAGAGGATACAGGAAAGTAGGACTCAGAGACGTATTGACTCGGTTGCTGACACCCGAGCGCCACGGGGAAAGCAACTGTAGCATCAAAAAAATATCATCCTTCCAGTCCTTCTATTCTCGCGCCTGTAAGCCAACCAAAAAATCGGGGAGAGGGACAGCAAGCCAGGTCGAGAATACCCTGAGGGTGCCACAGCGAGTTATCGTGCTTCGCACGAAACCCGGGACCAGGCTCATCACGAACGGATCCAAGGGGGACAGACGGCGAACGTTACCCTCCTTCCATTGCGGGTGTGGACTCGGATGAGAGCGCGTTGGCTGCGTATCGTGCTCGTTGTCGTAGTCAGAGGACACGCATTCGCCCGATCGTAACCGTAACGCAATTATCACCTACGTCATTTCTGAACTGCCACCATCCCCAATATCCAACTGGCCGCAATCGCATTGTCATCAAAAATTCTTGCCCGTTTCGTGCCTTGAGCTTCTTGTAAGGCTTCTCTACTAGTTGGATTCACGCGGAGAGAACGAGCATCGATTATTTATTCGTGAAGGCCGCAGCTTCTACGCGCGAAAGGGCACTAGGCAAGGTACATGGGCAATAGGGGACTGTCGGGGCAAGGCTCGATAGTCGCTACGTAAGTACTAGGAAGGACGAGCTGCTATGGAAGCACTGTCGTCATCTGCATGCCGTCTCGGACAACCTATACAAACAGAAGATGTGCATCATGCACGACATAGTAACGCGTCCGAGGGGCGTTGTACTTCTCGCGCTGGCATGGATGAAATATGCGACGCGGCGTTCACTTGTTGTCTCGGTTTCGCTTCGTATGTTCTCTTCTACAAGCGGCTCTTCGCCCTTCCGCAGCATTTTATTCGCGCACGTGTTGGTTTACTACATCCAAGTTCATCGATACCACATTTCCAAAGCTTGCCCGCTTGTATTAGCTGCCGCGCGACCAGTCTTCGAGAGGTAGGCGCTCGAGTAGTCCACTCCTGCAGGGCAAGCAAGAACAGTGCTTAATTTTCTCTTACTGGCTGTCATCCTGATTTCTCTCGGAAGAGATTCCCGAGTCTACGCAGTGGGTTGTCCGGAGGTGATGTCCGCCCCATGCCTACGGTTCCGAAAGGTGCTAGCTTTAGAATCGGTTGCACAAGTCAAGAGCCAGTTCAGACCCTCTCTTGCCTCCTCGCTCGTACCGAGATCTACGCGACACACGTACACGAGTGCTTCCACAGTACCGAGTCGCTCTGCGCGAGATATGGCCCTATACGCTCTACAAAAGCGCGGGTACCGAGGCCTTCTCAGGACGCTGTCGCATGCCTCACTTACAGCTCTTCATGATAAATTCCCCGGAATGCTGAGCGGGCTGCAAGAACCGCTTGACATTATTGGGTGTTTCCTTTCTCGACGACGTTGGGTACACGAGGTGTGGAACATAACAAGGACAAACATGATAGCGCACCGCACTCACATGCACCTAAGGAATCTTCTCCAAGTCATGCTATCGCATTTCCGTATCGCATCAGTCAGTGATAGCTCCAGCCACAATACAATGACCGTGAGCGAAAGACTTCACCAGGCACTGGAGACGTCCGAAGAGATCCGTGTCCGCACTGGTAGACTACAGAGACGGAAGGGCCTGATCAGGCGCAACCGACACGAATCCGCTCCCGGACGACGTCAGACTCGAGACACTGCCCGAAACGCTCGCTCCAGACGTCAAGGTCCCGGTATTCGGGCGCTCTGAGGGATGTCCCCGCTCTTGCACGACGGCAGTCCCCGAGCCGTCGTTGGCCTGCACTTTATGCGCTTTGCTGGTGGGTTGTTGGGCAGTTGGAAGGCTTTGGAAAGTAAAGCCAGTAAAGATAGGGGACGTTCCCGGCACAGGCTGACTCGAGGGTCTCGGAGCACCCCGCAGGGCAGGGGCGAGAGCAGGTGTCATCGACGCGGCCGTGGTCGTCTTTGGACCTGCGCTGGTGCTAGGCTGGAAACGCAGGGCGCCGAAGACCGGGCGCGAAGCGGAGGCCGACGCGTTCTCCGACCCCGGGACGGCCGAGGGGGCTGCGAGCGCGGAGGGAGCAGGAGGCGGCACCGGCTCGTGCTTTCGGCCCTTCATGTAGTGTACAAAGCGGAGTTCCTGTGGCAGCGTCGTATAGTGCTCGGATCTGCCAAAGATGAATACACTGACCTCGGGTGACCATCGTCGATACTTCTGCAGGCAGACACAGCTGTTGAACTGCTCTATCAAGGGGACGAAGGTGCTCAAGGCTCTTTCTTCGTGTACTATAGGGAAGTCCGAAAAAGGGTTTTCCAACTTGGGTTCCTGTGGCAGGAACTTTGCGACGTGCTCGAGATCTAACAGATCATGCGGACAAGATTGGGACACGACTGAAAAGGGCTGTTCGCCGCTTACCATATCGATTCTCTCTAAAATCAAGGACGGAGGGCTGAGAATGACCAGAAGTAAGGCTTGGCAATGCTTCCGGCGCTGATGTCGACCGATGCAGCGTAGAGTCCGCTGGCCAGGAACGGGCAACGTCCACCGGCACAGGCTGGGAAACGTTCTTTGCCGCAGACAAGGGAACGTTTGCTGTCAAGGCCTGAGCGGTGCTTGCAGTCGCGGACTGAGCGGTGCTTGCAGTCACGGGCTGAGCGGTGCTTGCAGTCGCGTGCTGAGCGGTGCTTGCAGTCGCGGGCTGAGCAACGCTTGCTGGCGTCTTTACCTGGGACTGACTGCTGCTCAGAGAGCTATCGACGCCGAGATTGAACGCTGAACGCAGATTGTCATTAGCTCATTGCCATCCTAAGAAGACTTAGGAAGCGCACCCAGAGAAAGAAGCTCGGGCAGTCCCGAAGTCCTAGTTCCAAGTCTCTTATGCATGACGCGCTGCACGCCGTCCAAGCCATCGAGCGCTGCCACCTCCATCGCTGCGGGGTGGTTACTACTTTCTTCGCTTGCTATGAAAGCGCATGAGTCTCACCAAAATCAAGAAGCAGAGAAACCAAGGTTCCCCTGTCTTGGAGCAGCGTCCCCGCTAGTGTACACGGAGGAAGTCACTCAGTGGCGGCCCATGCGTGCGCGGCGATCGAAAGTGTTGCTTACCTCCAGCGGCAAAGTTATATGGCTCCGAAGGGGGCTGGACGTTCATCGACATATCGCGCGCGTAGTGTGTGCTGTTTGTGAAGATGATGTGGGAGGGGAGAGGAGACAGCGACAAAGGCGGTGAGTGTGGCTAAAGCTGGCTGAAGTCATACCTCGCAATTGATTCCGGCTCATGATCACGCGTCGAGCTCGTGGGCCCGACCCCGAGACGCGTAACGTTAACCACGTCTCCGACTCAGTAGTGCGTGCTGCGTATGACGGTATTTATCATTGAAAATAACTCACGCGCCGTCCGTGGTCCGTGATCTGTAGTTTGATCACGCGCATGTACTTTACCTCCGAGGATATACCAAAAAACATATCCTCGGTCTGTGTTCCACCTTATTTTCTTAGCCCACAGGAGCATTATTTACAAGCTTTCCTAATTATTTCTGTATCTACATGTTACATTTGTATTTGAGTGCTGAGCACTTGGTCTACTGTCAGCTATATGTTGTGTTAGGTTGCAGGCTGCTTTGGTCAGGTCACGGGTTGCTTTGGTCAGGTCACGGGCTGCTTTGGTCAGGTCGCGCGCTGCCTTGATATTGGCATGTGACTAGAGCTGTGGCATGCTATGTGACAAGGCAATTAATATATACTAGCTTTTATGCTAGCTTTTAAACTATAGTAGATGCTAATAAATCAATAGTAAGGATACAATGAAATATCAGTAGCTAGAACTAATAAGTCTAATATAATATGCATGAGGCTTGCTAGAACCTGACCAAAGCATGGCCAAGTTTGTGACCAAGACCTGACCAAAGCGTGACCAAACCTGACCAAAGCGTGACCGAAACCTGACCAAAGCATGACGCGGACGCGGGCAGCAACCATTTGATTCCCACAGATCAGATGCAAGTTATTTTCAACGACAAATCCCATTCATAGCTGCGGTTCATCACGGCGCGCGTCTGGCCTGTGGCCTTGACGGTTGCCCGACCACCTTGCTCTCCTCCCACCCTAGGCCTCGCTCTCTCGCTCCCCTCCTCTGCCCGTCTAAAACATGCCTGAGCCTCTTGGAAGCATTATTCTCTTCATAAAAAGATAACCTCCCCCGGGAAGCCCGCCGATCAGTCTGCAGAGGCCCTCAAATACACGGCCCTTCTGGGGGTCACCGGGTGACCCGATGCTGAGGGGTAAGGCGGCAATCCGTTGCATGCAGCAGTAATCGCTATTGGCGATCTCTCAGCTAAACACTGAGCTCTGTTCAGGATCTTCCCCGCACTGAGCGGCTCGAGGGTTCGCGGATCCCCCAGTTCGATCCAGACTGCCTTCGTATTTGTGTTGTCACCGCGTCTGCCGAGCCTGGTGGGTGAACTGTGGTACTACGTCTTCTACTTTCTCATCCTTCTCCCGCCCACTAATAGGGGTTGCCTTTCATGGAACCTCGTCTCAGTGACGAGTTTAGGGAGAACGCTCCTATGCGGGTACGCGATTTACCTTGATGGGGAATAGCCCCAGCGAACTGCTTGGAGAGAAGCCGGGTTAAGTCACCCGGAACTGCCGTTGTCCTGTCCTGTGCTCTATGCACAACTCCCGTCACCGACACGACGTAATCGTTCCCGTTATACCATCCGGCTAGTGTCGGCATCGACAAGCAGTCTCCTGCTAACGGCCGCCCACGTCGTCTGACGCTGCAGGACCAGTTGACGCGCCAGAAATAGGACCGAGTATCCAGGGGCACAGGAGCTTGCGCAAGTGCATTGGCAGAGACGGCTGGCTCGTTCGCATGGGCATCTATGGGCAGTGAAGTCCCCGCGAGGCGCGAGGCGGTCACGCATTGCCACGCTCGCGACTGACGGTCGCTCTCGGCGATATTGTGGGCTGTTCCCTCCTGCACGCGGACCAACCCTTCCTGAAGGTGGGCCCGAGTTTCCTGGGTTGCCTAGGAGTGGGCGGAGGTACGAACAGGATCAGATGCATCGGTAGGCGAGGTGAGCACGATGCTAATGGAGCGCGGGAGGTCGGAGGGGTCGGCTCGGCACGGAGATTGGAAGAGGATTCCCGCGCAATGCTTACGTCGCTGTCAGCGTCTGCGGTGGGCGACGGATGCGTGGTAGGCGACGCTGTGTACGAGGGAGAGGATAGCTTGCCTAACCTCAAGTAGGTCGCGAAGCGGTGCTCCTATGGTAGTGTTGTGCAGCATGAGTTTAGTCGGACAGACACGCATGGATCTCGAGTGACCACCGCAAAGGTCACCATCACAATTTACCATATCCTCCAGGTCTGGGCGATCCGATAGCTTGACCGGCATACACAGAGCTGGATTTTCAGGAATCGCCTACTTGAGGAATGCCAGAGCTACGGAGCACTTTAGCGCCAAGCACACAACGTCTCGTCATGTACTCCATTCGCGATCCTTCTGCTTCCATTCCTTCTTGCCGCAGGTCTTCTGATCCTGCTTCTTCTCGTCCCCTTGCTCCCGTCCCGACTGCTTCTGCTAATGCGCATTCTGAATAGGCAGAGACCCTTGACTAGAAGTAAGCGGAGGGACAAGAGATGTAGGCCGAGTGCCCTGAGCACGAGGGCACTGGTCGGGGCGTTTGCCCCGAGAGAGAAAGTTGTGTGTCTGCTGGTTGCATTTCTGATACTATTTACAGAGGGTTTTTCACCTAAAGAAAGGAGCTCGGGTAGCCTAGCAGTCTGTTCTCCGAGCCTCTTCTGTATTATATTCTGCACCGCGTCGAGGCCACCTGTGGCAATCACGTCCATTGCTGGGCGCACTGAACAAAATTACGCGAGAAAGATGCGTAGGATGTATCTCACCACAATCGAGCAAGAGTGCGACAAGCTTAAGCATGTTCTTGCCATGCAGCAAGGTGGACACTAAGGACACGTGGATGCGACACTCGGGACAATGCGGTAGTAGGATGTGCAATAGCGCTCAGACCATCGCTTACCTGCGAAATAGGGTTGCTGGGAAGGTTGTGTGAGCGATTACATATCGTGTGTGGTGGTACGGTGTATGTAAGAGAGCGCATCACGGGAAGAGGACAAGGTTAACACAGTCGAGGTGCTTGTCGAGGTGAAAGTTCTGGCTGAGGCGTCGGTGCGGTACTGAAGAGCACGTGTCACATGACCGAGATTATGCTGGAAGAGGCAAGTACCGCACGAAAAGTTATGGGCGGACTCTGAAAGTGAGACAGCGCAGCTGGCGGCTACGTAGCCGACCTCTCTCGACTTCGCCTCCTCACGCCGTCGACCATCCACCCTCTCCTCAACCAAACCAACCATGGCTCACTAAGCACTCTCTACTTTCTCCTCGACGCGCCGGCCGTCCGGAAATGACCTTTATTCCACTGGCCCTCATCAACGCACCGTCTACCGCTCTTAGCTCGTCTCTTGTTTCTCTTCGCGCTCCCGTATCTCCGTCTCCTGTCTCTCGGTCCTCTAGACTGTAACACACCGCTCCCTCCTATCTCATGTCCGTACAAGTCTCGCTTCCCGTACGCACCAGCTCTCGGCCAACACATGCCCGCGCTGACGCTTGCTTCGTCATGATCGCCCATGTTGTTAGGACCTGGCAGTCGCACCCAGCGCTGGTGGCCTCAGCCTCCTCTCGCTCTCCTTAGCTGCCGCCAGTGCCGCCCCGATCGAACTCCCTGCGCACCATGCATCGTCTGAACTGCCCGGTGACGACGTTGCAGGCAGTCCCGGTAGCTACCACAAGCGCCAGCCGCCGCACGGTCTGTCCAAGCCGCGCCGACTGTCCTCTGCATCGCAGAGCCGGCGGCGCCAGAGCGAGGCCAGGGACGCTGCTTCGCGTCCATCGTGCGTATCCGTTCCTGTCCTATCACCCCTCCTGGCGCATTTGTGCTGACGTGCGCGCGGTTACTAAGGCCCACGGCCCTCCAGTCCGCAGCGGCGGCAATGACGGACCTCACGATCTCCGCATCGCCGCACGCGCCGTCCTCGACCTCTCTTCCCGATGGCGATGTGGAGCTTGACGTTGGCTCGCCGGACGAGGGCGGTGGGAAGAACAAGAAGCGCGGGACGCTGTTTACGTGCGAGAGCTGCTCGAAGGTACGCGCGCTCCTTTCCTGTCCTGCCCAGTGGTATGCTGATGCAGTGCGTGAACCAAGGTCTATCGCCACCCGTCGTGCCTCATCAAGCATCGGTGGGAGCATACGCCACACTGGCGCGAGGCGTCGAAGCTCATGCTCTCTAAGCACCAACAAGTCCAGCTGATGGAGGTACGTTCATCCACCTTTGCTCCTTTCTTCCGCCCTTGTCTTTCCTCCATACTCCGCTTTTGCTTCTCGTCCCACACACAATGTCTCCCCATAACATTCTGCGTCTCAGAATGTCTCATCTAATTCTACTCATTCAGGCCGCCGCCATCCTCTCGCACCTCTCGCCCTCGGCAACCGGCGGCTCCTCGCTGCCTGACGACCGCTCGCTCTGGCCGTCCTTCCTCTCCGGCGGCGCGCTCCCCGGCGCACAGCCGATCCCAGCCCCGCGCTCGTCTGCATTCGCACACCACCCCAAAGCGAGCTCCGTGCCTCTTAAGCTCACCCGCGCAAGCTCGAGCGGCCCGCGCCTGCACGACTACGCCGTCCCCGCGAGCGCCGCGCCGACGCGTCTGCGTCCCGGCGTGCTCGCCGTGCCGACGCCGCGCGAGGTGTCGCGTGTGATGTCGCCGTACGCAGACGCGGAGCTTGTCGCAGTGCCCATTGCCGGCGGCACGCACCGCTACCCGCCGCGCTACGGCTCCGCGGGCGACGAGCCGTGGAGCCTATCGCTTGGAACGGGCACCGGCTCGTCGTTCGCATCCGTCGGTACTCCGTCGAGCGCGGGCATGGGCGACGACGCATTCGTCGACGTCGAGGCAGAGTTTATGCACGGCATCCGGCATTGCGCTGTACTGCGGCACTACGGCAGCGGCGAGGACGACGTGAGTGTCAAGGAAGAAGAGGCCGCAGACGCGGAATGGGACGGGATGGACATGGAGATGGAGATGTAGAGCAGCAGAAGAGGGAGCGTGTACTTGTATTATCGAGCTATCGTCTCATTCCGTCCCGCCTCGCGCGGTGGGTTCTTGTTTCTTCCGTGTTCGCGTCGAGCGCAGTTATCTTCTTACGCGGCTGGCGGTGTACGATGACGGGGATTGCATATTATGCGCGGACTCTACCAGGATATCTTCGCAGTGCAGTTTGTAATGTTCATGCATCCGGTATACAGTATGTCTATCGTCCTGTCTTGGATCTTCGCCAGCAGGGGGCTCCGATCGGCAGACGTGGTTGCACGTGACCGTCGCGGTCCTGTAAGCGGCGGCGCGCCATTGGTCCGGCCGATGCCCGGCAACCCCGGCGCGGCGGCCGGCCCCCGCGAGAGCTGCGACCCGAATTCACGCGAAAGACGTCCTCAAGCAAGCCGGCAACCGCCATCTACCTTCGCCCCCACCTACCATTACCTCTGCCTCTCTCCGTTCTTCCTCTCGCCCTTGAGCTTGCTTGTTCTTTCCTTCTCCCTCTCGAAAAGAAAATGCAATCGATCATCGCGAGATCTGCGCGCCGCGGGTTTTCGACGAGCGCAGCGCGACGGATGGCGACAGAGGTGCCCGCCGCCAAAGCGCCGCTCATGAAGGAGTTCAAGATTTACCGCTGGGTGTGCTATTGTCTTTTCTGCCTCCCGGCTGCCGCGCTGACTGGCTGCGCGCGCAGAACCCTGACCAACCCGACAAGAAGCCAGAGCTGCAGACGTACAAACTGGATCTGAACCAGTGCGGGCCCATGGTGCGTCGTCGTCGTCGCTGTGTGGTGTCGGGCTGGGGCTGAGATGCGGACAGGTGCTCGACGCGCTGATTAAGATCAAGAATGAGGTCGACTCGACGCTCACGTTCCGCCGCTCGTGTCGCGAGGGTATCTGTGGCTCGTGTGCGATGAACATCGACGGGCAGAACACGCTCGCTTGCTTATGCCGTATCGACCGCGACGGGTCCAAGGACTCGAAGATCTACCCGCTGCCGCACAGTGCGTCCCCTCTCCTCTCGTTCCTCTTTCTCTCTGTCCTCCCCCCCTTCATTCGCTCGGTCGCTGACGGCGTGCACAGTGTACGTAGTGAAGGACCTGGTCCCAGACCTGACACTGTTCTACAAGCAATACAAGTCGATCGAGCCGTACCTGCAGAACGACAACCCGCCCGAGCGCGAGTTCCTTCAGAGCCCCGAGGACCGCAAGAAGCTCGACGGGATGTACGAATGCATCCTGTGCGCGTGCTGCTCGACGTCCTGCCCGTCCTACTGGTGGAACCAAGACGAGTACCTCGGTCCCGCGACACTTATGCAAGCCTATCGCTGGATTGCGGACTCACGAGTGCGTTGGCTTGGCTTATCTTTCTCGCTTTGGGACAGTACGCTGATACGCGGTGTCCGGGATCAGGACGCGCAGGGCGCGAAGCGAAAGGAGAAGCTTCAGAACGAGATGTCGCTTTATCGCTGCCACACCATTTTCAATTGTATGTTTCCTCCCTTCTTCTCCATTTCTCCCGCCCTCGCTCATTTCCCATCCTCCACAGGCTCACGAACGTGCCCGAAGGGCCTCAACCCTGCGCTCGCCATCGCGAAGATCAAGTACGAGCTCTCAGTGGAGTAGACGCATCCCTCTCCCCCCACACACTTATCACACGTTATGCTTTTCTGCGTTCCGGGACAGATGTCTCGTGCCTCATCGCTTTTTTTTACTCTGTAACGTTTTCGCAATTGCGATTTAAGTGGACACTTCGCAGACAACGGGCGATATGGTTCTCACAGTGACACAGTACGTATTGTGTGTTATGAATTGTGATCATGATCGTGGCGTCGACGTAGGGGCGGGGAAGATGTGACGTCATGCACACTTGCATCAGAAGGCCCACAGCTCAGTTGTGCCCGGTGTTTACAAGGCGACCCGCGAGCCGGAGCGGTGTGGTCTTCATCCGCGAAGACTCCACTCTGCACTCGTCCTCGAATCTGCCGCTTTCTTATTGCGCCATTGCAGGAGCGGGCCCGCAATGCACGCGCGGCACTGTTTCCCCCGCGTGGCACCTGAGCCCTGAAGGCAGTCGGCGGGAGCCGCGCGTTGCAAGACATGCACTTGAGCGTGCACTCGGCAAGCGGGCGGATGAGCGCGTCGAGCAACAGCAGCCAGCCGACTCCAACCGACTCGCCCCCGCGCCCTACTACCCCGTTGCGTGAGACACGCCGCGCGGACGCCGCGAGGACGCCGTCCAGGTCGCGCCCTGGCGCAGGCACTATGCGCTTCTCATGGAAGCGCCGCAGGATGTGCGCGAGCATGCGGATGTCCGAAGCGGCATAGTCAAGGAGAAACGGCGGTGCCGGCCGCTCGAGAACGCGAGCGCCGTCCCCCGCAGCGAACAGCTTCTTCACGCGTGCTGTAGCGGATGATGACGGTTAGCCTCCCGGACGCTTCGTGCGCAAGGATGGACTACTCACGGTCCTTGCGCACGACGGCCGACGGTAGATACGCCTTGACAGCGGCGTCCAGCCCAAGCACGACGTGCAGGCCTACCAAGAGTTCCTTCTTCTCCTTCTTCTTCAGAGACCTCGGCGGGCCCGCGCGCCGGAACAGACGAGCACGCCGCTCGGGCTCGCCGTCGCCAAGGACACGCTTACGGCCGAGCACCTCCGCGACTTGTAGGTCCAGTACGCGAGAGTTCGCCATGCCCTCCCCAAAAGCACTAAGCAGCTCGATCTCGTCGTTGCGGCCGTCCCATACAATCTTTGTTATGCCTGGGGAGGCTAGGAGGGCAGCGATGGCATCGCGCGGGCGAGAGTCGGGGAATGTGTGCATCGCCAGAACATCGATGAGGTAGATGTGTTGTGCCATGATATCAGCAGTGTTGGTGAGGAATGGAGTACCAAGGCTGAGGTAAGACAGCTTGCCTCCCTCCCTACCGATCGATTCACCTTCGCAGTCCAGAAGGACGTAGGTGTACCGGGAGAGGACGTCGACGGCCGTGAGGACGGAGTCTGGAGCGGTGCAGACTTGGTACTCGACTACTTCGGACAGATTGCTTCTTTCAAAAGTCTTGCTACAGAGTACTGGAGGTAGGAGTGGTGGTAAAGGAGGATAGAAAGTCGGCGACTCCGGTGGTGGAGAGGCCATAGTCGCGGTCGGTACCACCCGAGCTCTGGGAATCATCGCCGCTAAACGCGACCTCAGGTCGTGGATCTCTTGCTTCAAAGCCACAATTTCCGCTCGCGCTACCGAAAGCGAGTCTACTGCCTCGTCGTGCTGAGAACGCAGGGCAGCAAGTGCTAGGTCATGCTTGGCTTGTAAGTCGACAGCTACGGAAATTTCTTCCTGTCTATGGTATCCAGGAGAACTAGCTCGAGGGTCAGGGCGAAGGCCCATGCTACCCATAGTGTTCGTCGCAGCAATATTGTCTTCATTGAGATGGGCCGTCGTGGACGGTAGAGATCCGATAGGGCATAGGAGACTGTCGAACGTCACCACTAGGCCCTTCCCGAGCCAGGTAGACGCGATAAATTGTTCAGAGCGGTCGAGCAGTGGTCGTAAACTGTCTACGACGGCCTCGGAGCTATACCCCGACGAGTCGGGAAGGAATCCTGCAGACACGAACCATGCAAGCGTGTGTGCCAGGAGCCGTAGCATCCTGACGGCGTTGGCAAAGAGGGGCGCACGAGTGACCGAGAGCCCTAAGGTACACTCAGACATGTGAAAAAAACTCAGAACGGAAAAGACAAACCCGAGTCGCTTAGATTGCTAGCATCGGGAACGAACTCCTGCTCGTCGGGGATGTAGCCTGCGATATTGAGATAGGTGTGGATATCTAGAAGAGTGTGGGGTCCAATCATCTTCTCCCTATTCCGCTCGATGAGATCCATTCCAAAGGTCTGGATGGATTCAGCGACAGATCGTTCAGCGAAACCATGTGTGCAGCCTGAGTCATGTCTACCGATGACCTCGAGCATCTGAAGGTCGAGGATCGGGGAGATAGTAGCACCTAATACGAATTTGACGCTTGTGTCCACCTTGGAACCATCCCAGACTACTTTAATGGTGCATGACTGAGTAATAAGCGTGACAAGGATGGCCATGGTGTGAGGGGAATCGATGGCGGAGAGGTCGAAAAAGAACATTTGCTGAGCCGTTGAATCGATCGGTGTCCCCAAGCAAAGCACGGGATGAGATGCATCTGATCCTATCACAAAATCCACCATAACATATGGGTACCTAGACAAAAAGAGCACCGCGTGGAGGACTTGGTCGAATGTGTTGCAGATGATGAACGACGCATGAGGTTCAGGACTCGAAACGGAGGACTTCAACTTCATGACTATGGAGATGGTTGGCTTGGACGCTATGAGGGCAGAGAATCAAAGTGTGGGTTCAAATCGAGCGCTCGATGAGAGAGCAAGTTGCCAAATCCGCCAGGCGGGTGCATGGCGGCTTCCCTACCGGAGCAGCTGACTAGATCCGCCGCGTAAGGCTTGTGGGCGCGTGGATTGAAATTCGCATGGGGGAGAGGAGTATGACTGGACGTCGCTGAAGGGTATATTGTAGATGAGTATGGATGTCGTAGTGGCGAATTTGAAATCTAAACTCCACTCAAAGTTGTACGCAGCGAAAAAGCCGACGTCGGATTTTAGAGTCGGACCTTTTCTATCCGGCAAAACACGAGCCCATCAGATGGGCGTCGGCATCCCTGTCCCTAATTCCTCTCAAGTTTCTACCTTTCGGTTCATGTACGCATTAAACCATGTATGCTAAACAAATAATAGTACAGTAGAGGTATAAGCGAGCTTGTGGATATCATAGAATCGGGAAGACCGAGTCCGTTTAAGAACGTGTCGGCTCCAGAATATGCTCTCAGGCTACACCTACAGATTTCGCGACCAACGCCTTAGTCAGTCCAAGGTTTCACTCGTATATGCGTCGCTCCTCTGTGTGCTACTGTTGAAGTGCAGAGTATTCAGAGACATAGGGCCACGCCAGGCTACCTCGTTGAGGCGTCCACTGAGACGAGTACCAGTATTCAGGCTGGAGAGACAGATAAATACAATTAGCGAACGAAAAAAAAAGTGTGCTAGAGATCGCTCCTTACTCTGCAAGGAGAGTATTCGCGTAGATTTTGCTTCCAATGGTAGAGATGGTCAGAAGGACGGGTCCCGCATGATTCGAAACAAACTTTCGTGCCCAATGAGAGCCAGACCGGCAGTACAAGTAGGGGATAAGCTTACCGCTATAAGCGTTGCGAGGGACGAGATCCTGGCAGACACGTCAGCATTCACAGAGTGTAAGGCCCTGAACGCGGCTCACGCTGTCAGAATCCCCGTCGAGACGATAATCGCTGTCAGCTGGTTCAGCACATAGACAAATTGAGTGTTCCTTGGCTCTATCATCCTGCCAGACCAAATACGAATTAGCGTCTTCCAAGAAGCGTTGGGTAGATACGCGAAGGCATATGATGACGTACACACTGATGTCCCTACTTTCTCGCAGCAGATAGAACGTCAGGATTGAGGCTATGAGGACGTCCGCGATGACAATGCTCGCGAGGCCGGGGATGACGACGGCGTAGGAGACCGGCCGTGAATTGCTGAATTCTGACCATGTGCTATAATGATAGCTAGCAAGATGCTGTAAGATCGAGAGACCAGCGGGGGGGGGGTAAACGATGACATGCATAGTTACTACGTAGGCTATTTGCGCGGTACAGATGGTTAGGTAGCGTAGACCTACTTTGGATAACCACTCACAAATACCATCTCCTGGTGAAATAACCCGATCAGAATGCGCCTACCTTCCGGGAAATCGCGCAACGCACCGAGATTAACCAGTGTGAATAGGACCACTACAGCTGTAAGGATAAACGATTTGTTGGAAACTAGTTGGTTCTATGCAGATGACCTAGCTAGACAAAGATAGACAGTGCGCACCGAACCACACTCTCCGAGCAAAAAACCTAGTCGAAATCAATGCACGGGACGAGCCAACTGCAAAGGAGATGCGCGTACATATGGACAACTGTCATCAACATAATTGTGGTCATGTTGTACGCCTGAGTAAAGGTCTAATGTGACCAGCGATTTGCAGTCGGCGATTATGGTGCTTACTGGTTGGCTCCTGAGAAATCGGCGGCTAAGCGATGGGCCCGCGTGTGGAGGCGAACCACACACCATATAACCTTGTCGATAATTTCCACATTCCCGTAGCTTCTGACGAGAGTCGTATAGGTGCTAATCAGTATGAAAATGGTGTTCAAGGTATCGAGGAGCCTGGTCGTATTCAGAACCGCGAAGCACGTAGCCAAACTGCGGCAGCGTTGCTCACAAGACACATAATACTGGATGGAAAGTCACGTCAAAGTCCCATCTTGCAGTGATTGCAAGTACACGCACCCAAGAGCCTCAGCCACATACGTTTCGCGTCCACATTGCTCAGATAGATATAAGACTGCAAAAACGCGATACCGTAAAGACTGCATGGACCGTCAGTATGCTTCTCTCAAGTAAAGTGGAAGGCGACACACAACGTAGATGTGACCGTGCCGATAAAGATCCCCCCAAGCGCGATTTCCGGGTCCATCAATCCGGCGGGCAAAGGAAAAGTAGTTTCGGGGTGAGCTCACTGTTATATAACTTTTCGCAGGACAACGAACTATCAAAGATCAGGTTTTACGTCACAAAACTTGGTTCTGAGTACGGAGAGAGCAAACCTAAATCCTTTCCTAAGATTACCCCTGGGATGATGACCAGCTGACGGAGATGGAGGCGGCGCTCTATAGCTTCCTTGGCTCTGACAACGATGTACAGCACACCTAAGCTGTGTGTAGGGAAAGGAACGGTCAACGAGGTTAGGAAGGCTGTACGAAATTATGATTAAAGCGCAGCAGAGGCACGAGCATCCACGCCGTCGCTAGCAGCTGGCAGTTTAATTTGAATCATGCACTTGCATATGAGAACGCCGGGTCTTCTGAGCTGGCCGAATCTGATCAGAATCTCATGCATCAATTTGAGAAACACAAAGGATAGTCCAACCCCTCGACAGCCTACCTGGGTGCGATAGACAACAGAGGCAGGATGGGCAAGACGCCGAGAGCGGAAAAGACGCTACTATATGCAATGCCGTAATGTAATCGAAGAGCTTGGTCCGTACGCGGAACTGTAGACCGTGTCCTTCACTGCAGCTTTGCTAAGCACATACACGAACATGCAGCCTTCGCTTGTATCAGTCCAAGAGGTTGCTGGGACAGCTCCACCGGGTCCATGCACACTATCTTAGTGCGTCTAGGACCGTTAACTCAGGATCAACACGTCTCCGCAATTTGCGTCTCTGAACCTTTGCCCTGGATTGACAAACGCCACCTCTGTCGTGACGCGCCACTTGCCAACCGGTTGCTACGATCCAGGACATCCCGTTAGGCCCCATCGTCTACGTGAAAATCATCTGGCACATTCGCCGTGAGATTTCGGGACGCTTGGGTAGGGGAATCGCGTACCATTATTGCATGCGGGGAATGCCAACGGTACATAGCAGGACTAGCGAACAGCAGCGAGGATATGGCCATCGGATCGCAGTTCCCTATGCACGTCGCAGAGCCAGCTATCCGTAAGCTGAAAGAATCAATCGAGTCGTACAGTACTCGTTCCCTTGGAAGCGACTGTCGCGTCAAAAGAAGCACAACTTCCGGCTTGCGCAGTGCGTTTCTGGGAAAAGCCAAGAGGCCACGTGATGTTCCGCTCCCTTCTTAGCTCAGCTCCTTACATATCGATTCGCTCTTGGCGAGCACCTCAGACAACGCATCAGCCAAGGGTGGGATATAATGAACAGACAAGTATATATCTGGAACATACACCGAGCACACCGCTGCAGTAATAAGCACAACCGACCTTACATACCAAGCCCGTACAACAAAAACTGCACTCGGCCCACAAGAAATTAGCGTTTAGTATACAGAGCTGCCACAGAGGAGCAGAGGGAGGTTATGTGAAGAGAGGAGAGCGTATAGTGTACCAGTAAGTCAGACGAGCAAGTGTTGAGCGTCCGAGCGCCAAGATACAAGAAAATTAGTTTCGTGCGTGGCAGCCAGGTCAGGTCGTCAAACGCTCCTTATAGCTAACTGCGCGTATCCAGATCTCCCCTGGCCGACTATGCGTACACGGGTGAGAAAGTGTTAAGTGGAGGTAGGTGAGAAGACGTACCTTCGCTCGCGTAGGATCCGCCAGACCGCGAATTCGCGCTCACCCTTCCTCAGCGCGTGCCCTGGCGCGGCTGAAGGCGGGAACCCGCCCTTACAGCGCTGTTGAAGGTCCGCAAGGCCCTGGATAGAAGAGATCAGCGCCCCCACATAAATATGAGCATCGGCCTGGTTGGAAAACTCGCCTCGTTCGTGCCCTCTGCTTCGACGACGACGGTACCGTACCACCCCTGATCGATCGGGACCTTCTCGCGCGTGGGCAGGAGGAGCACCGGGGCGTGCGGGGGGTTTAGGTGCCGGATCGTGAAGGATGAGCGATGGACCCAGCGCACGACGGTGTGGAAGCTCCCTTGCGGCCTACGGACGGCGGGTTAGAGCTATATTGACGGAAGAGAGCGAAGGGACGCACGTCTCAGTCTTGATCCGGTCTTGAAGCAGCTGCAGGTTCGCCGCAATCTCGGACGCCCAGAACGCGACGTCGAGATGCACGACTGGGTTCTTGTCGCCCGCGATGCGCACGACACGGTGGAAGTAGGACGGTGGGAAGGCAAGCGAGGGCAGGTAACGCGGGATGTCGCCCATGAGCGAATACGTGTAGTCTAGATCCTGTTTTCACGACATCGTCAGTTCGAGCAGCGTGAGACGGAGGAAAAGACAGGCGCACGATGAGGTACCGTCCATCCCATATGAGCCTCCCGGCGTTGCCTTCGTCCCCGACCGCCGTATCCCACACCACGTCCCCCGCGCGCATGAATGCGATGACGCCCGCTTTCTTCAGCTCGTTTTCCGCCTCGACGATGGCGTCGTCCGACAGCCAGTCACCCTCGGGCGACGGTACGAACACGCGCAGCAGCGGCGCACGCCGCGGGCGAAAGAGCGGCGACGCGGCGCTGAAATGGCCGGACCAGGCACCGGCGACGGACGCGGAATGGCCTCCATGCGAGTGCGACCACGCGGAATTGGTCGGCGACGGTGCGCGGCTCGCATTGCGCGACAGCGACCGCCCACCAGCATAGCCGTTCCCGTTCGTGAACGCCGGTGGCGGCCCACCGCGCCCACGGCTCCGCCCAACGCGCTCCGCCGAGGGGCTCGAGAGCGCGCGTCGTGCGGCGGCGGCAGCCTGCGCCTCGAGCTCCGCCTGTGCGCGCAGGCGGAGGAGCACACGGTTGTACGCGCGCGTCGACTTCTTCATCAGGCGCGGGACCTCTGGCTGTGCGTCGCCGCGTAGCATCGCACCCGCGATCTGCACGTACGCGTGCGGGGGCACGGACACGCCGCGCATATACGCGTTGAGCTCCTTGAGCGTGAGCGGCAGTGGCTCCTGGGTGTCCGGCGCCCAGCGCGCGTACCCGACGGGGCCGAGAAAGCGCTCGAGGACGACCTCACGCAGGTAGGCGTGGTGCTGGAGCGCCTGCATACTCGCACGGCTGCACGTCCAGAGCGCGAGCCAGTCGGCGAAGGTAGAGTGCGCGAGGAGACCCGCAAGAAGGTCCGGCTCTTGGAGGTGTCGAAGGAACGGATAGTACACGATCTCGAGGGAGTGTTCGAGGATGTCCACGGGCACGGTCCTTTCGAGTCCCTTGCCGCGCCGCTGCGCACGCGAGCGCGCGTAGTCTTCGGGGGAGGGGGGCGACGGCATCTGTGTCGTTTCTGCGGGGGTCCGAGAGTCAGAATGCCCGCCGGTCGCCGCGCGCACGGGAGATGGGTCCTTCACGTTCAAACCGTCCTCCACGCCCTGGGTCTCAGCATCCTCTGCGTCCGGAATCTCCTCACGCCTTTGCTCCGGCGTTTGCTCATCCGCGAGCTCCCCCACACGTGCCCGGATCTGCGCAGGCGACGCGAGGACTGCAGACCCGCCCGTAGGCGACTCGGGCGTAATAGGCCTGTGCCGCCGTTCGGGCGTACCCGACCTTTCGATGGGCGACGCGACGATCTCGTCCGCGAACATGGGCTCCGGCATCTCAGGCGCGCGGCGCGAGGCGGGTACCTCGTTCGATGCACCGTGCGCACCGTTCGTAACGCTGTGCGCGCCGTTCGTAACGCTGTGCGCGCCGTTTGTGACACTGTGCCCGCCATTTGTGACACCGTGCGCGTCATTTGCGATTGCGTGCACGAGCGAACCGCCATTCAAAACGGCAAGCGCATGCACCCCGACGTCCGCAGCCGCCTGTGCATGCGGGCCGGCGCGTACGCCATTCACAGAAGACGCACTTATACCCGCCGGCGCGCCTCTTCTACCGCTCGAAGGCGACAGCGGGCGCGGCGAAGGCCCGCTCACGCTCGTCAGCCCGCTGCGTATGTCCGCTTGCGAGGGCCGGCTGAAGCCGTTTGCTTCTGCCGTCCGACTGAGGCCGTTTGCTTCTGCCGTCCGACTGAGGCCGTTTGCTTCTGACGTCCGACCGAAGCCATTTGCCTCCGACGCCCGACCTCGACCATTCTCCGCCGGCCTTCCGAATCCATCCCCCGCCATCCTCCCAAATCCGCCCGCGTCCACCCCCCGACCGGCCTCCTGCGCGGTTGCCGGCCTCCCGGTCGCGCGCGCTGTGGCGGACGACGCGGAGGGCTGGTAGACCGGCGAAGTGCCCGGTCTGCCGCCGCGGTCCTGGAAGATGAGCGGGCCGGTGCGGAGAGGCGGCGGGCTGTCGTGTGTATGTGCGGATGCGGATGCGGGCGGGGGAGAGAGCTGGCGCTGTGTGGGTGGAGGCGAGAGCTGGCGCTGTGTAGGCGGAGGCGAGAACCGTGCGCTCGGAGAGCCGTAGAGCGCGCGAGACGCGTGCTGCAGCTGTCCTCCCGACGTCATCCCCAGCTGCAGCTGTCCTCCCGACGTCATCCCCAGCTGCGGCTGTCCTCCCGACACCATCCCTTGCGCCTGCAATCCAGACATCTCCATCCACTCTCCGCCCATCCTCTGCGCCTGCTGCACACCCGACGCCATCCTCTGCGCCTGCTGCACACCCGACACCATCCCCTGCGCCTGCTGCACACCCGACACCATCCTCTGCGCCTGCTGCACACCCGACACCATCCTCTGCAGCAGCTGCTGTCCTCCCTGCACCGTCCCCGCCCTCTGCACCAGACCCTCCTCTGACACGCGCTGCACGCGCGACAGCCGCCTGTCATGCGCGTGCGACGGTCTTCTGTCGGGTGCATGTGCGTGCCCGTCTGCGGACTGTGGAGGCGTGAGGACCTGCGTGGGTGGCTTTGACGTGAGGACCTGCGTAGGCGGCTTTGACGTGAGGACCTGCGTGGGTGGCTTCGATGTGAGGACCTGCGCAGGCGGCTTCTGCACGGGCGCAGGCGGCTTCTGCACGGGCGCAGGCGGCTTCTGCACGGGCGCAGGCGGCTTCTGCACGAGCTCGAGGCGCGGCCGTTTGACGAGTTTCGAGGCGCGGCGGTCTTTGTCGCGCGTAGGCGACGACTGGGGCGACGGCGGGCGTGAGGGAGCGGAATGGCGTGCGTGTGCGGGAGACGGGCAAGGCGTGCGTGTGCGGGAGACGGGCAAGGCGTGCGTGTGCGGGCGAGGGGGGGGGCGACGGAGATGAGTACGCGAGGCGACGGAGGAGTGTGCGCGAGGCGATGGAGGAGTGCGCGCGAGGCGATGGAGGAGTGCGCGCGGAGAGGGAGAAGCCGGGCGAGGCGCGGTCGGGAAGGAGATGAAGGGCCGTGCGCGGATGGGGGACAACGGAGCGGACGCGCGGACGCGAGATGGATGGGGGGATGCGTCCGGAAGGGCCGGAGGAAGCGGATGGGCGAAGCAAACAGATCCGTTCGGCGGCGGGAGAAGTAGAAGGGCGCGGGGATGGCGGATATGGGGAGGTTGAGGACGCGTGGGGAGGTTGAGGACGCGTGAGGAGATGAAGGACGCGTGAGGAGATGAAGGACGTGAGAGGTGAAGGATGGACGCCGATCCGGCGGCCGGCGCGCGGGGACGGGGAAGTGGGGGTGCGGTGCGTGTTCGAGGCGAGGGAGACGTGCGTGTGCGTGTGTGCGTGTGCGCGGGAACGAGGGAGAGGGGCGTATGCGGGACGGGGTGCGGCGGGGGCGCACATAGCGAAGGAGGCGCGCGCAGGCGGAAGAAGTTGGAAGCGAGCGGTCGCGCGTCGTCAGCTCTCGGGCGCAATACGATGCGGGGGCGGAGCGGCTTACCGTCAGGCTCTGGCTCTGGACGACCGTTTGATTCAGCGTGGGCGGCGGAGAGGCGATGGGGCGCGGTGGGGAGGAGGAGGATGGTGCGGGCCTTGGCAGCGGAGAGTCGACTCGCTCCGCGAACGACGTCTGCGGCGATCCGAACAGCTGTGTGTGCGTCTGCGCCGGCTGCTTCTCGGGCGTCCTCGGCAGCGCCGCGAACGGATCATCGAGCATCGACAGCGGGCGGGCGCGCGGCGCCGCGGCGTGTGCGGCGCGGACGGGCGAGAGGGGCGGCGAGGGGAGATCGGGGCTGTGTGTCGAGGATGCGTGCGCGGGTGCGTCGACGTCGGTGCGGAGGGGCGGGAGGGGCGGAAGCGCGTGTTCGCGGTCGCGGTCTGCGCAGTATTAAGCTCGCGCAGGACAGAACACGGCGTAGCGCACCAGAGAGCTTGCTAACCGCATTCGTGCGCGCCCTGCGCTCGCGCTCGTCGAGCTCGCGGCGGGCGGGCTCGGGGTCCGTGGCGTTGCGGCGCCTGCGCTCGTCGGCGACGGCGGCGGCGCCGAGGGGCATGGGCGCGGAGACGACGGGGCGAGCGACGGAAGAGGAGCGAGCGAAGCGGGCGTAGAGCGGGGTCGAGACGGGCTGCTGCGGTGCTGGCGACGCAGGCGCAGGCGCGGCGGGGCGCGGCGGGGAGGCGGCGGCGGCGGGGGACGACCTTTTGCGCAGGAGAGCCTTCATGGCGTGGGCGGAGGTGAGACCAGACGCCGTCGTCGCGCGCGTGCTCGTTTTTGCCAGGCCCGCGCCCGTTCAATTATACGGCGGACGCGTGGCGGCGTTATGTCTCAATCTGCCTCCGTCCTCCGATCCGCGCCGTCTGCACGTACAAAAAGTGTCCGGAAATACAAATCAAACTGGTCCTGCGCGCCAGCCGACTCACGTGCCCGCCCGCCGCTCTCCTCTACTACTACTGCAATCGCGAGGTCCTCCTTCTTCGCTCCCTCCGCATCCACAGGCACCCAGTCTCCTTAACTCCCGCATCTCGACGCCCTACGCCCAACGATCCCCTTGGATACCGCACGCCCCGTCAGCGGCGTCTGCCTATTATACGTGCCATCCCATCCCAGCCTTTCCGACCCAGCCGTCGTCAAGGGCCCCGTCCCATACACGTCCGCCATCCCCCGCTCGGCCTCCGAGGATCCTCTCTCAAACTGGCACCCGCCCCTCCTCCTCCTCACGTCCGCGCGCCACCCGAGGCTGCGCATTCCAGCCGCGGATACGACGTGCCTTCCCTCGGCCTTGCCGCGCCCCTCGCCGTCACACACCCCCGCGCCGGCTTGTTCGTCTGTACCCGGGCGGCGTGCTCACCTATCGCCTGGCGCCATGAGCAAGGATAGCAGAGTGAGGGCGATAGTTCCGGGCGCTGCGTGGGTGGGGAGTGAGCGGATATCGAAAGTGAATGTTGGGTAGAAAGACCGCGCACCGAAGCGAGTCTCCCAAGCGCCGAGCGACCAGCGGCCCGCGCGCGTCGATGCCAGTTCTTCAACCCCATCCACACCCGACAATTCGACCGCATCCGCCCACGACCGTTCCTAGACCGTATACAACCACGCAAACTCACACCGCCGCCACGCACGTCGGACGCCCAGCCAGCTTCTCTCTCCGGACGCTCGTGCATGCTCCTCCGCCTCGCCGCGCGCCTGCTCTCTCATCGCCGTACCATCCGTGCGCCGTGTTCGGCGCTGCAGGGGCATCAGGGATGTATTAATATGTCAGGCTAGGGACCTGACGCTCTCGTTCTCTACCTCGATCCTGCCATCTCCGCGCGACAGTCATCCAGCCGTTCAGCCTGCTGCAAGTATACACATCCCTCCTACACAATCCCCGCACGCCGCAAAAGTGATCCGTACACATTTCCGCCAACAGATCTGTCGCTACCGTCGTCTCGTTCGCTCTGATTGCCGCCGATGCCGCGAGACCCTCTCGTACAACTATCCGCCGCTCGCGCACGACGGTTTTCGATACTACAAACGGCCTACAGTACGTAGCACCCATCGCTCCGCCCGATCCGCGCTCAATACCGCGCGTTTTCCCCTCGTCGTTCTCAGCCTGATCATCGCAGCCGTCCACACAATCCTCACCCCCCGCGACAGAGCAAAGATCTCTGCGCGTCCGTCCCTCCGTTCCGCGAGAAGACCGAGTGCCGTTTGAAATGGGTGGGAGCGACCGCGACGAGTGTAGGAACGGCTGCACGCTCGATTGGCTGGTCGACGGCGGACGGTCGATCGCTGCTTACGTATGTTCGCTGAGCTCTTGCACTCGTAGCGGTGTGACCGTCCAATCTTCGTTCTTCTTGCCTGTGCAGGCTTGCTCAGCGCAGGATGCTAGCCGGTGCGATCCGATGCGTCCAGGCGATGTCCATACCAACACGACAATTTACATGGGTGTCAGTTTCTAAAAAGATACCGTGAACGTTGTGTAGCTTTTGCGCGTCATAGCAACGCCTCGGAATGAGAAGAACACCAACTTTGACGCTGTAGCGATGGAAGAAGGACGTGGGCAACGTACAAGAGGAGATGCTTGCGAGCGTATGGCAGAGGCTCTCTTCCTATTTGCGACGTGCGCACAAGGCAAGAGAACGAGATATCTAGATCGAACACGGCCGCTACTAGCGCTCTTCTCAGTATCAGGAGGTGTTTTCCTCCCTCTCCGCAGGCGCATTGCAAGGAGTATTGAGCGCATCCACGATTAAAACAAGCAGGGAACAAACGGCCGTGGCGGCCCGCCTCGAGGCTCGGGCACCGGCAGAGAGACCCGGTCTACCGTCCGGCCCGGGCCATTCCCAGGCGCACGCCACCAGGGCCGCGCGTTGGTTCTTCCGAGCGTTTGACTTGCCGACGAGCAACCATCATTAACCGATGATTACTTTGAAGACCACCGCGCGATACCTCCCTCATTTCTCCTGGAATCTCTTCCAGGAGCTCGGAGAACAAGTCTCATAGAGCATACTGTATATTATTTTCTCCTGGCGAACCTCGTTGCGAAATCTCCTCGAGTCGCCTTCCCACCCCCTGCTCTGGCCGTGG
Organism: Vararia minispora EC-137; assembly: GCA_022160365.1. NCBI lineage: Eukaryota > Fungi > Basidiomycota > Agaricomycetes > Russulales > Lachnocladiaceae > Vararia > Vararia minispora. The sequence goes on from MU273564.1 coordinate 42,085, forward strand.
CACACTCTTGACGACTCGACTGGCTTAGCCCCAGCTTGTAGCAGGCTCCGCAGGCTTCAAGTGCGAAGAGATGCCTAAACCTCGGGCTGATGAGCACATGATGTCTAGAGCTCTCCGCACCACGACCGTGCCTCCCATTACCTGGGCCGGCCGTCTGCTTACGGGACAACAGTGATCCCGAAATCATAACTCATCGTTGGCGACCTGCATCATGAGAAACTCACCATGCGCATCCAACTCATGTGTCCTGTTACCGTCCGGCAACAGGCTCGTACCACCCCACGCATTTTCCCTTCGCATATATCATCTGCGGAACCAATGTCGATCCCAGGAACTGTTCGCATTGCCATTCAATTACGCATAAAAGTCTCCGCGAGACTTGTTTGGCCCACAGCGACAGTGACCGAGGCCCGCCATGAAGCTCCTTGCCTTCCTCACCTCCACCCTTCCGCTTGCCGTTTCGGCCGTGCCAGCCTCTATTGAATCCCGCGCAAATGACGCCACGTTTTGCGGCCTGTTTGACACCACCAACGCAGGAACTTACACGCTCTTCCTCAATCAGTGGGGCGCGGGTGGAGCAACATCTGGCTCTGACTGCGCCAGCATTACCTCACAAAGTGGTAACAACATCGCTTGGAAGACCACTTGGACGTGGACGGGGGGCCCGGGTGTGAAGAGCTTTACTAACGTCCAGCAGAACAGCGGAGCCAACAGGCAGCTTTCAGCCATCTCAACGATACCGGTACGCAATTCAGCAGGCTTACTGGTGAGATATACTAACGATGACTCGGTAGTCGACATGGGTCTGGTCTCAGAGCTCCTCTTCTGTCGTTGCAGATGTTGCTTATGACCTCTTCACTTCCCCTACTTCGGGAGGATCCGCGGCATTCGAGATCATGATCTGGCTCGCAAACTTCAACGCTGGGCCTATCTCGTTTCACTTCGACGCCAATGGTCAAGCCATTCCTGTCGCTCGCAGCATTAGCCTCGCCGGTCACACCTGGTGCGCAATTTCAGGTGCCTTCGTGACAGCTTCGTGAACGGATATTTTCAGGAACTTGTACTCGGGCTCGAACGGTGCAAACGCCGTCTTCTCCTTCCTTCCGACGAGTGGCACCATCACGAACTTCAGCGGCGACATAAAGGCGTTCTTCACGGTGTGTTCGCTCGCACAGAACTAGAACGGCAGAACTGACAGTACCTCTAGTACTTGATTAACAACCAGGGCCTGTCTTCCTCTCAGTTCCTTATCACCGCCCAAGCTGGTACAGAAGCAACATCAGGCTCTGCCACCCTTACTACGTACGTCAATTCTTCGTCGTCGTTCGCTGCTTTGAGATTGACCGCGCTGTGGGTAGTTCCTCGTACAGTCTTGTGATCAACTAAATCCTTTGAGTTACGAGGGAACGCATTCTGTAATCTACGGTAGCATCTCTCGGGATTAGGAATCAAATCATGGTCTAACTTAGGGTAAAATTCGTCTACGGATTTCATTATTTGGGTCCCTGCCGCACCGTCCAATTTCTCTGCACTGCTTTCGCCCGTCTCTTTTCCTATACTCAGCAAGGCAGCCCGGCGTATAAAGCGAGGCCGTTCGCCACTTGCTCTCTCGCGGAGAGACCCCACACCCGCAGAACCAGGCCGTCCGCGGGTCTAGCGCAGCATGCCGTTCCCGTTGGCATAGGAGACGACATTATCTTGTATAGAATCTGTGGGGGACGTCGTGAAAAGAGTTCTGTCTCGGATCCGGGCGAATATAAACGGAGTCTACTTGGATTACAACGTCCAGCGGACTACCGCTTTAGAAGGCATCAGCCTCACTTTCATTGCTCATGCTCCGCGGCACACTATAGCTCCTCGCCGTATAACTTCGTCCAGCTGTTTTCCTGTATCTTATGTCTAAGGTTAGAATAATACTAGACGTTTAGAATCTCTTGCAACGTTCGCTACGGCGGTTATCGATCGTGAGGATACACTCTGATGAGAGAGCCCAAAACAGTTCTGTTGGAGACGAAATTCAGCCCATCGCACCAGTCGTAGAGGAAGGCATTGCGTACCTCATACTCATGGGCACCACAAGTACTGCGCATCTGGTCGACGCGAAAACGTGTTCGGTCGCTTGATAAAAGCTCGCAGCTGAAGCCATTTCGTGCGTAACCACTTGACAACCCCCTCAGTCCTAGACTGTCTGCCATGTGCATCCGCCGTTTGCGAGATCGGTCAGATAGTCGTCCGCTCAGCTTACAATCACGGAGCGGCACCCAGTTTTATGCAGAGTACCGAGCGTCCGCGTTATGAGCTCTACGACGCTAAAGCCTCTTCATTGCTAAAGTGTCAAGCTGCCAGGTATGAAGCTGTCTCGCGTTATAAGCTTGATTTCCAAATATCTCCTCGTAGTTCTTCTCAGTGTAATAAGCGAAGTGTATGTCGTTCGCTGTCAGAACGCGCGCAGCCGGCCATCCGTCTGCAGCAACTGCACGCAGTGTGCTGGTTACGACTGCCATCTTCCTACCGAAGACGACGAGCTTCGGGTAATGCTATTGAGCAATTGGTAAGAGTCGGAGGCAAGGGGAACAGGCCAAATACGTGCCTGATTCTCGCGCTCAAATAGTAGCAGCTTATCCAGCCACTGATATCTCTTCTCGTCGGTCATAGGTATTCGAAAGCTTTTGTGCAAAACCATCGTCCCATCCGACGCCTTAGCAATTTTCCAGCCCCGCTTGTACAAAGGTCGAGTCCAGGTCTCGATCTCCTCCCGGGAGAGGCATACGGCAGGTGCTTTAGACCACAATCGCGTGACCGGTGGCAGCCCTGACGTGTCAGGGAGTGGGGGTAGCCTTGATATATATAAGAGGGCGTACATGTCGATACAAAGTACACGCACCGTAATTTTCCTTTCTTCAGATCTGACAGTTGTGAGAGACAATCAGACACGAACGTATGCCGTATGCGAAGGACTACGCACTCTTGGCTCCATTGACGGACATATCTGGCCCTTCTTCTTCCACCTCCCCATCTTCTTCGCTCCTAATCTCTGAGCCCATTTCAGTCCCCAGAGGCTTGGGAAGAGAGGTATGGTATCTTCTAAGAAAGGACGCAAAGCAGAAACGTTTGTTGATTGAGGTCTGCCGGCCATATTGAAGGGAGGTCTGTTGAACGGCAGGCCGAGGAGAAGGCGTGATGCAGTTCCAACACGATGGAACCTTGCACAGAAACGGAAGAGAGAGGTCGCCAGAAGTACGTGCTATAGTTCGCACGAGGGACATGCTGCCGAAAACACGACGGTAGCGGCAGAACGCGACGACCCGGGACCGTGACGTTAGTACGCGTCACGCACGTGAATCTCACGTGACACGAGGAATGAGATTAGTTCACCGTTCAGAGGACATGGTTGTATTCGTCCGTCACCCTCACAAATTTTCTTGTATCTCTCCTCAGGACACGTCGTCTTCACCGCTGGTAAAAAAGCTCGACCCGTTAACTTAGCATCTTTCACGTAACGGTCGACGTCCTGTTCACGACACTGAATGATGCTATCTGCTGCCCTTCGTTCACGTTCGTCACTGCGCGTCTCGTGCCTAGATAAGCTCCTAGACATGAGCTTGTGCGCCTATTTTCGCCATAGTATCGAATAAATGTAACGTCACATTGGCTTCGTCTCTTATTGACATGTACGACTCAACCAGAAGCGAGCAAGGATGCAAGTTTCGTTTACTACAAGAAACCTTCTCTATCATATAGATGCGACCGCTTGATACACTATCGCGCGTGTATTTCCTGCGATATCATACGGGACTTAGGCTCCGCATAGGGCTCTTTGACCGTGGGCGAATGTATCGGAGTAAGGTCACGGTGTGGTAGTTGAGGGGTGCTCCACCTTGAAGCTCATACCTCTCAAGCCCGCAGGAACTTGCGCTTCGTGGTGCGACTTCTCCTTATGCTTGTCCCCAGCTATACCTTTGGGTATATAGTCCGTGTCGTTCCTCACAAGACGGCACAGCCCGCTCCTCAATCGGAGGCCAAATGCAGGTATGGGATACAGAACATCTTACAGTGGCTTGCTCCAGGTTGGGCTGCAGTAATCCAAGCTCCCTATGTCAGAAGCAGAAGCGCTAAACCTTTCCTTTCATGTGGCTCAAATCCGTTCGCACCGGCGATCTCCCGCTGTCGATCTCCCGCTGTCGATCTCCCGTTGTCGATTTCCCGCTGTCGATCTCCCGTTGTCGATCTTCAGTCGCCAAGCTATCGCTGAAGCCCATCATGGCCGCCCATCTCCAGCTGATACTCTCATGACGAAGCCCAGTGGTAGCTTCGAATGTCGTCAGTATCGCACAGACGAGAGGGTATGTGTCACAGGACAAGCGCCCGTTCTGGGATGCTACTTCTGTGGCGTTTCAAAGCGCACCGATGGGTTTCAAGACAGCTATATCCCGTTACGTATAAGATGGGATTTTCGCGAAGTCTAAGGGGCGATTGATTCGGGAAAGGGGTGTGCATGATTTCCCTGAACCAACAGTGATATCCTATCACTGCCCGCCGTCTCGACATCGTTGTAACACCCCTGAAGGCCAGTAACAGCGCCATTCGCTCTACCTCTGTGAGTGTCAGCTGTAGAGGATGTCTATTCCGGAGACACTCCGAAAGTGTACGTAGGGCTCGACGCCCAGAGACCCCAGGGTTTTACTCGAACATGTTGAACTAACCTGTTACATCACAGCGTGTCGTACGTTCATACCGTGAATTTGACATGACTGTCATTGTCAATGAGCATGCATATCATGCGAAATGTACATCTTGCGCCGATGCTCAGCAAAATCGACGTTTACCAGGACCTTCATCACCTAAAAGCAGCGCCGGACGTAAAAAAGCATGTCGAGATCGCAGACACATGGTATAATAGACCCTGAATAACTCACTCCTCCTATGGCTAGTCAAGCGCTTGACGGCGCCATGAGCAAGAGAATGAACGGGATAGCTTACAACGTCTGCACGCGGAAACGCCCAGTAAGTTAACGATACGATCGAAGGTACAGCCTGAACTGTAGGTCAGACACCAGAATTGCACTTTAGATACTGTTACAATGGGCGGCCAGCTTGAGGGATTGCGGCAGAAGTAGTAATCAGCAAGACCATCGAGCTGTAGCACACACACGGTAGTAAGATGTAGCAGATAGTGATGAAGCAAATTTTCCGTTTCTAGGAGCAAACGTTTGCAAGCACGTCTTCTCACAACGGTACGAGTTCGGAGAGAAATGACTATGTAGTCGCTGTACACGAGTTTGCAACAAGATTGCTCACTGGGGTTCAGCTCCACAACGCAATCTGGCCATTATCCAGTATATCAAAAAAGTAGTTGGCTTTGGCCTAAGTAAAACAGTGGCAAACGTGATGGATCCCTACGAAAGGGAGAATATGTACCGGCAGACCATCCGAAGGTACAGCCAGCAAGTGTAGGGACGGCGACTACTGCTATTAAGAGCAGAGTGGCCCGGGCAGGCAGACGGAGACAATAAAGAACGCGAGCGACTCGGAAAACGAAGAAAAGAGTTTGTGTGGTTTGAGCCTTCACGTCATCGTTGCGCACGCTTATCCGCGGTGCCGCGTCCGGCTTCTTCAACTTGCGATCCTTCCACCCGCCGCCAGCAGATCTACCTTGTCCTCAGACACGTGGCACCATCTCTCGCGAACCGGACTTTTGTCATCGCTTTGGAGTGCATCGAAGCTATCTTGTCCGACTTCGGATCGCGTCACCAGTGAGCCATGACTGCAAATGCCGGTGTCGTGCACCGTTATACCTCGTTCAGCTCACCGTAGCCCCTTCCAGCTGCCCTCAAACACCACCGGCAGCCTATTGCGAAAGTCTAAGTAGAAGCTAACAAATCCTCTGTTTCCTTTGTAATCTATGTGTCCGCTGACTGGCACTGCGTCAAACGGCTTTTCTCAGCCTCGACCCGGCTTCTTCCGAGCTTTCTATGCATAGCTCCGTAGCGAAGACTTCTAATGAAACTCTTTGAAGACTACTATGGCGCCAAACTTTCACGCCGACATTCTCGGAGTGAACTGGCTTGTCTCCCACTAAGTCAGCTACCTACGGAGCCTTGATGTTTCCTAACTCCGAGCTGAGACGACTGGCACGCCCAGGAGTGCTAGGAGCCCTGATCCTGTCAATATTCTTCGGAACTCTGCAGCGTATGCAGATATTACGTGTTATTCTCCTTCCAGGCGACTCACCGAGCGCAAGCATATGATACGCTTGCACAAAGTGGTTGAAACTGCGTCATTCTCGGAAATCCGCAATCTGGGGAGTGCGACTGCTACTGATCCTCTCCGTCGATAGTTTGCAAGAGTTGTGGGGTTGAGCTGTGTTGAGCGAATTGTTGTCTGGACTGACCCTCTCTGAGTGTTATATAGGTTGGATGACGAACTCACAAAAGTTATCAGCCGTTCAAGTACATACGCTCTCTAGGAAGCCGAATTCGTCAGCTAACAATCATGTCTGAACGCCTCTTCTCACCTATCCGCGTCGGTCGCATGAACCTCGCCCACCGTGTCGTCCTAGCCCCGCTCACCCGCTCGCGCGCTTCGCCCGACCGCGTCGTCGGCGACCTCGTCGTGGAGCATTACGCCCTCCGTGCGACCGTACCTGGCACGCTCTTGCTCACCGAAGCGAACTTTACGACGTCGCGCGATGCCGCACTGCCGCTATGGCCACAGTCGCCTGGCATCTGGAACGCCGAGCAGGTTGCGGGGTGGAAAAAGGTTTGTAGTTCACCTTCTCCTGTAGGCGCAGGGACATTAACAGGTTGCGTGCAAAGGTCGTCGAAGCAGTGCACACGCGCGGATCTTACATCTTCTGCCAGCTCTGGTCCGTCGGCCGCCTCAATGTCCCCGAGAAACTCGCCGCCCTCGACCCGGCCTTTCCCTATATCTCCGCGGGCAATGTCCGCGTCCCAGGCTGGTCTCGTTCCCCGACGCCGCTCACGCAGACCGACATCAAGAACTTTGTCGGCTATTTCGCCGACGCTGCTACAGCCGCGGTACACGAGGCGGGTTTTGACGGTGTCGAGATCGGTGCTACGTACCTCTTCGAGGAATTTATGAAGAGCATCGAAAATGACAGGACGGACGAGTATGGGCATCAGTGCCCTGAGAATGCTGGGAGGTTCTGCTTGGAAGTCGTTGACGCGGTCGTGGAGCGCGTCGGCGAGGACCGCGTTGGGATTAAGCTAAACCCTTGGATGCGCTTGATACAGTTTGGTCAGTTATCCTCGCTATTTATCTCCAGGAAGCTTCTGAACAAAGAACAGACAATGGCGTCAAGCCGTCGGACCCGCGGCCGGTCTACACCTACGTGACGACAGAGCTCCGCAGGCGTCATCCTGGCCTCGCCTACCTGCACGTCCTCGAGCCGCGTGTCAGAGGCGACGTTGACGTCGACCCCGCGCCCGATGCTTCAAACGATTTCCTACGTGAGATCTGGAAGGGAAAGCCGTACATCACTGTGGGCGGGTACAACCGCGAGACCGCAGTGGCGCAGGCCAAGAGGAACGAGCTCGAGCTCGTCGCATTTGGACGCCTCTACACGTCCAACGTACGTACGATAAGGAGACGCGTGTATGCCGGGAGCTGACGGAGCTTTGTCTAGCCTGACCTGCCTGTGCGGCTGAAGCGCGAATTGGCCCTGACGCCATACGAACGGGAGACGTTTTACACCGACGGGGCGGAGGAGGGGTACAATACGTTCAGGTTTTCGGAGGGGTCGAAGATAGCGTTGACTGGGGAGGGAGTGGACGTTAGCTGTGCGTAAAAGGGTAAGTTCACGCCCTTCATCTCCGTAGCTGTTCTTGTCTAGAAGAACGATAGCTTCGTTCTGTGGAAGGCGATGGGTTTGCCATGGTCTCCGATCTATCTCGCCGAACTGGGCGGAAACATGGCCTCCGCGTGGGTCTCCCATTTGCATCCAACCGGCGTCGTCCGTGCAACGTCTGCGGTGCTTCGCGCACCCGTATATCCTCGGATGGAACGAGTCCTTCCCGTAATGACTACTGCGCATGGACGATTGACCGGCGCGATAAGTGCGAATGGAGGCAGCGCGGGCAAGCCGGCCACCGGGGAGTGGCATGTTCGACGGAGGTCCAGAGTAGCAGTCTGCTATCCGTTATGCTGCGTCGAGAAGGCTCGGTGATCGAGGTGGCGAAACCAGCATGGGAGCCATGAGGCTCCCTCGCTCATTCTGCCGCGCCATGAACGTACATGGTGGTGTACAGCCTCAGATAGCGTGCGCATCCATGTCTTCCCAAAGTACACTATACTCTTGGGCTTTTGGAAGCGCACGGATGCGTCAGCAATACTGACTGTTAGGGCATCAGCTTGGCACGTACACCGTGTGGCAAGGCGATAGGTGAATAAGAGCGAGCAGGAGAGCTTACGGCTCGTAGCGCGACAGCTAGTGGTACGTCAAGATAACCGGTGACTGATAGATCCGCGAGCTCACGTCCGGCAGCTCTCTAGCCGTTGTGAAGCACTGACAGCGAGGAACCGGAGCCCCACTGCGAGCCCCTCATGGACCACGATCGATAGTGATAGCAAAGGCGCAAGCTCCGTGCATGTGCACGCCGATCCCTGCCTTCTGCCTGATACCGTTGCGAGACAGTGGGCGTCCCAAGCGATCGATAGAGGTGCGGAAGACCTTCTCCGATCGTGTCGCAACGAACAACGGCATCTTGGGCCGAAATGAAAAGCGAGTACAGCGTTGTATGGGCGCGGCCGCGGATAGGGCGAAGTTATGAAGGTGGGACAGCTCTACTGCTCTTCATTCTGAAGTCAGGTATGACTCGCGAGTGAACTTCCCTGCTATCGATACGCCCCAGGCGTCCTGTTTCACACCGCCGCGCGAAGATATGAGGGCACGATTGCGCAGCACACGATATTGCAACACGTTCGTTCGTCGTTTCCGTGCTGTTCATCCTCACAGTCACGCGGAATCAGTACACTGCGCTAGTGGCTCTCATCCCATGCGCCACGAACGCATCGGAAGCGCACGCGCGAACAGGGCCGGCGCGTCATCGAAAAAGTCTGTTCCGAACGGGGCGCTATCGTGCGCAAGAAGCCGGCGTCGGATCCGAGGACGCGGGGTCCTGGATTCTGGCGGGTGCAGGGCAAGAGCAGATGACCGAGCCTGGGGCGCTGCCCGTCTTCATCTGTCTGACGAAACAGCACACGGTAATAGAAACACAGCTCTTGGGCCGCGGATCTAAAAGGGACTATGCGAATTGAAGCAATACCGCAGGGTAATGCATCCGTGCGCACCCCACGTCAGTGTCGACCGAGGCGCCATTGAAAAAGATGGTGCTTGGTGGCCTGGAAGACAGCATTCGAAGTGCACACGCCAGAGAATATTGACACGATGGCCGCGGTGATCCAATTTCCGTAACGGCCTCTATTCCTGTCAGCGCGGGAGAGCCCCAAGTCAAAATTGCGGAGGATATATGTGCCGGTGAGCTTGGACGCCGGCGAGGCGCGGGAGGTCGAGGCGATAGAGAAGTGGAGGCTGAATGGACGGTGACGGGTTCCGCATGGTGGGCGTCAGAACTGTTACCACAAGGACGTAAGAAACACGGCTGGTAATTGAGAGTGCTTAGCCAGAAAGAGAAGAGACGCATCGCAGGCACGTCAACGTCCAAGGAGACCCCGGGCTGGATCGTCATACAGACGGGGTCGAAGAAGCCACGGTTGATTGGCTGGTCGGTAGGACCATCACGTGCCCGACTGCCTTGCTGGCGTTGGCGCGTCAGATGCGTGCGTGACTCGATCTCGTTTTCGGCGGGGCGGATGCTTCGCCGGACAAATCTCCTCTGCAGACGCGTCCACACCGCAGCCGTCATAGCCAAAGCCGAGCCTGTACGGAGGATCCGATCCGAGATGGCGAATCTGCCCGTCAACAAGAGCGCGCACCCGTTTGACAAGGCCCGCTTCGAGACCGTCCTCAACCGCAGGTTCTTCTACGCGCCCGCGTTTGAGATCTATGGTGGTAAGTCCCTCATTCCTTCGTTCTTTCCGTGGGTCGTGTGAGCGCTCGGACGAGCGTGGTGCTCGATCTTGTGCATGTGAGCCAGCTTTTCCCTGATCTCGATTCCCCATCGTGCAGGTGTCGCCGGTCTGTATGACTACGGTCCTCCGGGCTCGTCCCTCCAAGCAAACATCATCGCCGAATGGCGCAAACACTTCATCGTCGAGGAACACATGCTCGAAATCGACTCCACGATCATGACCCCCGCGCCCGTCTTCGAGACCTCCGGCCACGTCGCACGCTTCGCCGACTGGATGGTCAAGGACGCGCAGACCGGTGACGTCTTGCGAGCCGATCACCTCGTCAAAAACGTCCTCGAGGCGCGTCTGCAGGGGGATAAAGAGGCGCGGGGCCAGGCCGCCCAGCCGCCGCCGTCGGAAGACGACAAGAAGAAAAAGAAAAAGAAGGAGGTCAAGGCGGCGGCCGTGCAGCTGGCCGATGAGAAGGTCACGGAGTATGAGACGATCCTCGCACAGGTGCGTCGCACCCTCCTCATTTCATTTTCTTGGCTCTCATGTAGGCATGACGGCAGCTGGACAACTACTCCGGCCCCGAGCTCGGCAAGCTCTGCCGGACACACGACATTCGGAATCCAGACACGGGCAACGAGGTGACGGAGCCTCAGCAATTCAATCTGATGTTCACTAGCAGCATCGGGCCTACAGGCCAGCACCCTGGGTGCGCGTCCACCTTTTGCCCCGACGACCCACACGCGCGTCTGACCCCGCGCTCGTGCTCGCGCTCGCCCGCAGCTACCTTCGCCCGGAGACCGCCCAGGGCCACTTTCTGAATTTCTCGCGCCTGCTCGACTTCAACAACGGCCGGCTCCCGTTCGCGTCGGCGCAGATTGGGCGCTCGTTCCGCAACGAGATCTCGCCGCGCGCGGGCCTGCTGCGCGTGCGCGAGTTCACGATGGCCGAGATCGAGCACTACGTCGATCCGGGGGACAAGTCGCACGCGCGGTTTGGGGAGGTGAAGGAGTACGAGCTCGACCTGCTCGACCGGCACACGCAGGAGGCCGGGAGCACGCAGGCCACGCGCACGACGGTCGGTGACGCGGTGGCGCGGGGCGTCATCGCGAACGAGACGCTGGGCTACTTCCTCGTGCGCATCGCGCAGTTCCTGCTCAAGATCGGCGTGGACCCGAAGCGCCTGCGCTTCCGGCAGCACATGCAGAACGAGATGGCGCATTACGCCGCGGACTGTTGGGACGCGGACATCCACAACTCTTACGGCTGGACGGAGTGCGTCGGGTGCGCGGACCGCGCCGCGTACGATCTTACCGTGCACTCGAATAAGACGGGCCACCCGCTCGTCGTGCGCGAGGCGCTTAAGGAGTCGATCGTGACGGAGCGGACGGTCGCTGAGCCAAACAAGAAGGTCATGGGCAAGACCTTCGGCAAGGACTTTGCGGCGATCGCGAAGGTCCTGGAGGACCTCGACGAGCCGTCGCTCGAGAAGCTCAAGGCCGATCTCGAACAGGGGTGCGCCGCCAGCCAACGAGCTATTCGTCCGCGCATGACCATGACGGCGTTGTGACGTAGGACGGGGACCGTCGTTGGGCCGGACGGACGGAATTTTGCGCTCACGCCGGAGATGCTGACCATCGGGCGGAAGACGTTCAAACAGTCAGGTGCGTCCCCCTGCCGCACCTCTCGCGCAGCCCGCGCCAACGCAACTTCGCCGCGGCAGTGCGCGAATACACCCCGAACGTCATCGAGCCTTCGTTCGGCCTCGGTCGCATCTTGTACGTCCTGCTCGAACACAATTTCTGGGCGCGTGAGCAGGATATAGAGCGGGGCGTGAGTGCACTAGCCCCGTCCCGCGACGTCAGCTGATGCGCGCGCGGCGTCGTGTGCGTGTGCGTGTGCGTGTGTCTGCAGGTGCTCTCGCTCCCGCCCGTCGTCGCGCCCACGAAAGTCCTCATCGTCCCTCTGAGCGCAAAAGAAGACTTCCAGCCGCTCGTCCGTGAAGTCTGTGCGTACCCGCCCGCTCCCTCCCACGACGTCTTCCCCCCGGCTGACACCGCCGGCGACGACGGACGCACAGCGAGCAAGCTGCGCCGTGCGGGCGTCTTTTCTAGCGTCGACGACTCGAACGCGAGTATCGGACGGCGGTACGCGCGCAACGACGAGCTGGGCACGCCTTTTGGCGTCACGATCGATTTCGCGTGTATGTGCTTTGCTTGTGGACCGTCACACGCGAGCTTAAACGCCTCTTTCTTCCCTAGCTATCCAGAAGCGGACGATGACGTTGCGGTGCGTGGCGCGCGGTTAGTGCGCGGTGTGTGTCCCTGCTGACATCTTTCCGTCCCCTTTTTTCTTCTGCTCGTGTGCATGCGTGCGTGCGTGCGTGCAGGGAACGCGACACGACGGGGCAGCTGATCGGCGACATCGACGCCGTCATCGCGCTCCTCGTCGAGCTCGTCAACGGGACGGCCTCCTGGGCAGAGGCGTGCCGGCGCCTGCCGGCGTACGACGGTGTGCAGGACGTCGACTAGATAGACAGGGCATGCCGTCATCGCGACACTGTAGCATGTATGCGCTGTATTCGGCTCGCAGGCACCATCGCGCTAGAGTATGACGTGCGCCCGCGTGACGTGACGACGGAACAGCAGACTGATTCTAGGCCCGTCGCTTCCCACCTCTGGAGATGAGAGCTCTCGCGCGTCCACGCGGAGCTGCGAACGTGCAAACGCGGCGGGACGACCGGCGTTCAGATTTCAGATTGTGCTGCATCCACGCCGGGGGAGTGGATAAGTGTGCGTGGGGGTGCGTGACGGTCGTCAGCGACAGCGCGTCGTCGCGACGGGCAGCAGGACGACAGGTCCGAATTCGAAACGCACTGCGGCGGCGCGTCGCCGGTCCGCGAGGGACGGAGTCTGGTTTCTCTCCGTCCGCGTATACTACCGCACCACGACCAGCACAGCGCGTCAACTCGGCCCTCGGCGCCCCTGCGCCCATAACGCGCCCACGGAGGGCACTCGCGCGCGCCCCTTACGACGCGGCACCGGAGCCCCGCGCGCGCGCCGTACAGAACCGTACTGTATGCGCGACGCAGGGCCGGATGCGCGCGCGAGCCGGCGGCAGGATGTAGCGTGCGTGCGTGCGTGCGCAGAGCGGAAGCGCGTCGGACGTACGTCTACCGCGGCAGACGGGCGGAGATGCGTCTGGCCGCGGCGAACGAGCGGACGTGCGGACGACTCGGCGCGTCTTCTCAGCGACGTGCCCCGCGGGCACGCGCCGAGCTCGCTCGCTTCTATGCGCGACGCCTTCCATGCGAGATGCGATGCTGTCGGAGGGCGCTGGGGGTGGGGTTTGCGAGGGTGGGTGGCCGTGGTTCGGTGGTTCGGTGGTGGCTTGAGGGGCGTGGCTGGCGAGTACGCCGATGATCATGATAGGCCACGCGGCGTGGGTAACTCGCCCATTGGCTGCGCGAGACCACGTGCATCGCACGCGACACCCAATCCGTTTCTCGTCCTCGTCCTCGCCTGCATCCTCACCCCCATGTGTGTATACGCGCGGGGTTCTGCCCGCGGTGAAGCGGGTGGGACGCAAGATAGGGCGCGAGGCTGACAGACAGCAGACGCGGAGCGCGCGCGCCGTGGCACAGGTGTGCGAGCTGGGCGTTTGCCGTGATGGGGCCGGTGCGCTGGCGGGGATGTTCGAAGCGTTGTGGCGATAGATGTGGTATTGCTGGGGATCGTATCGGGAGGCGCAGACGTGTGGCAACGTGTGTGCTGGACAGGGCGTTGCGTTTCTGGGAGGCGAGGTGCGGATCTGCAGTGGTCAAAGTGGCAGAGTGGAAGGGAGGTGTGGCAGAGGACGAGGGAGGATGGAAGAGGGTCGGTGTACGTCAAAGGGCTACAGAGCCCGAGGGAGGCGGGCGATAGCGATAGGCGGAAGGAGGGCCAGGTGCTGTCGTTGGGTCGGGCGGTGTAGGGAGGGCTCGAAGCGGGATTGGGCGCGGAGACGCCGGATTGCCGGGCTGATAGGGGCAGCTGGAGACGCCTGGCGGGAAGACGCGTGGACGGCAGGGACGAGGACGACCGCCCGGGGGAGAGGGACCGACCGAGAGCCCAGACGAACGATCGGGCTTGCCAGATCTTCTTCTCTGCTGTCGCTGCCTCGCGGCACGAACACACACACTCCGTCCTGATCTTTCTTTTTATTTTCTCGCTTCCAGGGATTCCCAAGCTCGCCCTTCACGCGGCAGAACGCGACCCCGTCCATCGCCCGGTCCCTCGCTCCTTCATTTTCTCAACCGAGCCTGGACCGCCCACTCTTATAAAGCCTATTCCCTTCCCGCCTCCCTCTCCCCCGTCTCCCCATCCCATCCCATCCCCGCCCCGACGCGCCACTCCGCCGTCCCGCTAGTCCTGTCTGCACATCGTCCCTGCCTCCCATGTCCAACGCCTCCAACCCTCCCACCCACCTCGTCGCCCTCCCCTCCCTCTCCTCCCACCTCTCCTCCCTCCCACAAGCAAAATCCATCGCCAACGTCCCCATCTACACTTCCTCCATGGCCGGCCACCACGCCGCCCACAGCGAAGCCAAGGTCCGTCCGTCTCCTCGTCCGCTCCAGCTCCAGCCAACCCGCTCTGCCCTCCAGCTCCGTCAGGCGCTCTCCCAGACATCACAGTCGTCCGCCCCTGCCTACGCTTCGTATACCACCGTGCGTATTGCCCCGCGCGCTAGACCCCCTTTGACCCACACGTCCCCGCGCAGTCGCCCTCGCAGTCGCCCGCACCCGGCGCACAACCGCTCATGATGCGCAAACCCGTGCGTCCCCCCGCCTTTCATCCCCGTGTCCACCCGCTGATTCACGCGTCCATCCCCAGGTCCGCACAAAATAAACAAAGCAAAAAAAATAAGCACGCGCGCGCGTGGCGCGCACTGAAATCTGCGGGCTCAAACACTTCGTCGCGTCGGCCCACGCGCCCACCCTCCTAGACCTTCCCTCCGACTCCTTAAAATCGGGACTTTGTAGACTTGCCGCCCCGGCACCTATTCTAATCGCCTCTCTCTCTCTCTCTCTCTCTTTCCTCTCTACCTCTCTATCTCTATATCCCTCTTGAGTCTCGCATGCATACCTAGACGCGCCTCCTCCGCTCCGCTCCGTCCGTCGCACCCCTCTCGCTCTCAGCTTTTGCATCCCTCCGCTCTTCGAACGCACGCACAGCACGTACCAGCACGTCCCGCATATCCGTTTCTCCGTCCCTCGTCTGCTGCGCTCCTCCGTCCTCGTCCTCGACGCCTCTCCTATCCACCCTCTGCACCTACACTACCTCCGTCCCACACACTGCTCTACTCCCGCGCTCGACGCGCTCCGCTCCGTTCCCGCGCCGTGCTGGTACCGCCCCGCGCGTACTTTATCGTCTCGTCACCCTGTCATCCCATGTCCCGCCATCCCATGTCCCGTCATCCCGAAGTCCCGCCGTCTACCTACCTCGCACAGCGCTCTCTTTCGATAGTGGTACAACAGCATATATACCATCTCTTTTGGGTTTTTATTCTCCGTGTGCGTCGATTGGGAGATAAGCGTGAGCACGTTGAGCTGGGGTTCGTTTGTGTGTAGCTGGTATAGCTCGGGTCCATCGGTGTAACGCGTAGTCGTCTGTATGGCTTAGTTTCATCTGTATGGCGTAGCTTCGTCTGTATGGCTTGCATCCATCTGTATGACTCGGATCCATCTGTAAAGCTTGGCCCCATTCGTACATCTTAGCCCATTTGTACACCTAGACCCATCCGTACACCTTGATCCATCCGTACACCTTGACCAATCCGACAAAGTCGCCCGTTTGTCCTATCGCATCCCAAACACCAACAGCTCCTCCCCACGCCTCCCATCGACAACGTGCCCACTCATCCTCGCAGCATACCCCACCATCTTCACAAGCGCCAGATCAACACATCCCGATCCCCGCCCCTCCGACCTGCTTCAGCTCCTTCTTCCTATCTAACCGCGTACACCGGTCCCGCGCACGTCTAGCAGGCCGGTACAGTACAGTACAGTGCATCTTCTCTGGAACCGGCATAATGCGTGGTGCTGAAGCGCTCCGCCGCCGCACGTGGAGAACGCGTGCGTGTAGAGCGTCGGGACGCGTAGAGACGTTAGAGGAGGCGGCGCGTATAACTGCGCGCAAGTCGTGTGCTGCGCCGTACAGTGCATCTGCGTTGCGTCTGCGTCGCGTTTGGGATCACGTTTGTGTCTTATAGCATGACGCGCCTTCGGCCGTGTACGGAGACGCGTCACGCCATTTGCGGTAATGTGTCGTCGACGCTGTCGCCGCAAGGCAAGGGCGCATCGTTGCAACCCCCTTCCACAAGCGCATCATCACCCCTCGCACCTCGCGTGATGGCGACCGACCGCGACGGCCGCCGATATCAAGCGAGTACGCCGCGCTGATACGCGAGGCACAGCGCCGCACATGCCAGTGCGCGCCGTCGCGGCTTACGTCCCGCGGCACGCCGAGGCCCGACGCGATACGTGATCTCCAAGCCCGCCGGCCAGAGCGGCCAGAGCTCGCGGGCGCGAAACAAGGTTGGGCGGGAGCGCCGCACGCCAGTTCGGTGCGGCGGCCGGAAGCGGCATGCGCGTCCCCGCGGACGACCACGATCGGTCGCGCACGCGGATCCGGCAAAGAAGGGCGAGGAAGCGATCGGGGCCTGCGAGGAAGGGAGGGATGCGACTGGACGCGGACGTCTTGCGCGAACCGTAAAACGTTGTCGTCTAACCCTCGCGATTGGGCGTCCGTGTCTGTGCGCCTGTGTGCAGGCGCGGAGAAGTTGCGTTCCGTGTCTTTCCGCTCGTTCTGGTCTCTATCTGAGTGCGTGCGCGACCGTGGCTGCAGGGATGACTGATCAGCTTCTTAGCCGCGTCGATCGCGGACGCGCTCCCACCGGCGGCCTTCGGGCGCAAACAAGGCCTCTCGTCCCGTTCCATCCGCTGGCTGGCAGACAGACACAGGCTCTCGCCGTTCTCGGAAGGCGGCACCAGCGGTGCCCGGGCCTCGTTTGTATTGGCCGCGGTGCGGCGCCGACGGGATGTACGGTGGCGCCGCCCGATACCGCGTCCCGTGCAGCGCACGCTGACTCGACGCGCGAGCGGCTGACAGAGCACTGCACGCAATCGCAATCGCTCGCGGATCGCCGCGGACGCGCGATGCACACGCGTCTGTGTGCGCTGGCAGGACGAGCGGGCCCGCTCATACGCGAACAAAAGACGCCAGAAGGCGAAGCGCACCCAGCCTGTCGCTGCCACTGCCGCCGGCGCCGTGCCGCGGCACGGTGGCGGGCGGACGCGGTGGCTTCGATCCCGATCGCGCGTCGATCCGTCCATAGCGAAGCGGCTTCGGGGGCCCTATCACGCGCCCGGCGACACAAGCTGAGGCCGGTGTCCTGGACGCGCGCGCGCAAGTCCGAGCACCCGTCCCGTCGCGCCCACGAAAGCTGCTTCCAGAGCCTGCGCGCTGTCGTCATTGCGCGCCGGGCCTGGGTGCGTCACGGACGGCGCACTGGGATCCGGATGGAGCGCGTGCGGACGCCGCGGACGCTTGCGCATGCTTCCGGGCAGACATGTCGCATCGCGCTCCACGGAGCGCGCGATTGCCCCGCTCGCGAGCGAGGGCAACCAGCGATAGCCAGCGCCGCACAGCACGGCACGGCTGGCCCCGAGCACCACTGCGGTCCACTGGCCGGCACCGGTCCAGCACCATGCAGCACCACCCGCCACTTGCCTCCCGCCGGACCTCCCCGTCTCCTTTAACTTCCCCTCGGCGTCTGGCCCCGGCGTCAGATCGTGAACTTTACCGCATACATCACACAGCAACCTTTCCGTCTCGCCTCGCCGCGGCGCAAAGCGCGCCACCCACCACGCCCGACGCACTCCGTGCGCACGTTTACCGCAGAATGCGGCGGATGGGTGGGCGGGGCTCCCGGTTCGAGTCACCTGTCCGCGCTGCCCTGCGTGCGTGGAAAACGCCTCGCACATTCGCGTCGAAGCGCGCTCGCGCACGTTCTTCGTCCGACGAGATCGCAAAGGCTAACTGGCGGGGTACGCAGGAAACGTGGCGAAAAGGCAGGTGGATGCGGTGTGCGTGCGCGGGACGCGAGACGCGAGACGCGGAGAAGTGCGCGGAGAAGTGGGACGCGCTCGGATGGCGCGCTCACGCACCCCTGTCCGTGGTAAAGGCGGCCTCCCGCGCTCGATTGTGCCGCTCTCGCGCGCCTGCGAAGGTACATGCGATCGCGAGTAACTTATCTGACCTCGGCACCTGTCCGTCGATGCCCTCGAAGATTTGCTGCGCGACGTGTGTCTGCCGGCATATTTCACCGGCCAGGTCCGCCTGGGAGTTGGCCCGGGCGACGTCCCAGGTTAGCCCGATCCATATAATGGATGGGTGATCCACATAATTGACCAGTGCCATATGCACAGGGCTCGTACGAGATCGGGCTTGTCTTCAGCATCTGCATCGCGTAGTCGAACGCTGCGGGCCCGAGCTGCTGGCGACAGCGTCGGCCACACACGCCCCCGTGCACGGCAAACGCGCGAAGCCTCGTCTACACAGAACGAATTTCCTGGCGAATCTTCGGGGCGACAGGTGCAGGAGAGTTTGAACTCTCCTTGGCTCGACAAGCTTCGCGTACGGCATGCGGAATCAGAAGACGGTGGCGGACGGGCGGGTGAGCGACGCGTACCATAACGTGAGCGCGCGCTGCGAGGCCTTAGCGGCCCGGAGATGTGGATAGGAGGCGGGGCATTACAAGCTCCGTGGGCATGTGTCTGTGCGTCGGCAGAAAGGAAGTTATAAGTTCTGAACTTTGTCGGCAGGTCTGTTCGCAGGGCGGTGCGAGGAAGCGCGAGACACGCTCTGCGCCCAGGACGCGTGCCAGACGCGGGCTCGAGCTGCAGACGTACAGACTCGTCCGCTTGCGGCAGCACGGCACGGCACAACCGTACCCGCGCGGACGCGGGAGGCGACCCGCGCAATAATGGTGGAGCGTACAGCGCGACGTAGGCGGGTAGAACCTGTCCGAGCGCATCAACGCGGGACATGTCCGCCCGCGTGACCAGCGCTAGTACGGAATCATACCGTGTATCAACCTCTGCGAGTACCGTATCTGCCACGACACGTCCTGCCTGCTCAAGCTTATCCGAAGCATGTGCGCACGCCCGCGTCCGCCACACAAACTGCGCGCCTAACCCTCGCCCGTCACTATTATTCCCGGATGTGCAGCCCTGCGAACCCACGACGCGCCGCGAGGGCCCGGCGCGTGTATATGCGCGAAATAAGACAGTGATCCACCGCAAGTTATTTCGGCGTCCCGGAGGAGCGTGGACTGCGCGACGGTTCGCCGTGAGCCAACGTTCTCCATCTGCAATGCCGGCAATTCAACCGAGCGAGACGGCTGGGTGCGCAATATGTCATGCTTGCTATGGCGTGCTCGAAAATATGAATTGTCGCAGCGGCACGATTCGCGTGCACCATGCTTGCAGGATTATGACAGTGAGAAAAAAAAAGATCGGGAAGCTTGGCCTGGGCCGGTGGGATCGACCGCGAGAAATTGGTACAGCGCTCTTGCAGGGTGCGGAGCAGGAGACTTGTCCGAGGCACCAGGTCGTACGCGCGAGCAATATTTCCCGTGCCCTGTCGTTGATTTTCGGCGACAAACACCCATATCCACCCACACGGTTCGAGCGCACCTGTCTTCGGCAGCGAGACTCCGTTCCGAAAGAGCAAAGACAGCGAAGAAACCGACATCCGACGATAGTCCGTCGGACTCACAGGTCGTCGCCAGGACCTCTCCGCGCGAACGTGGAGAAAAGCGAGGACGGGCGCGCGCCTGATGATAATATATTCGCTACTATAGCAAAGCAGTTGCTTGCGCAGACAGTGATTGATGAGAGGGGACCGTGGGTGGCGAGCGACGGGAGTTCGGCGGTCGGGGAGAACGAGAGGGCGAGGTAGAGTCACTCGGCAACGACGAGCTCGGCCGACCGGCCCGGCGGCGCCGACTCGGCTACACGTTGTCGTGGACTTCTCCGTCCCTCTCTGGCCCTCAGCCACATGAACCATAATATCAGAACATGAATAGCCCCATCTTCGCGAGACGAAGATCCGGTAGCAGGACGGGACGGCTGCTTCCGGTACAAATCTAAGATATACGATACTGTACAACATTGGGTTTGCGATATGGTTGCTCGAGACGACTGTGGAAGACTGTCCGTGGTATCCGCATATACGGTATCAGCAAGTCCGTCGGTATCCGAAACCGTCTGCTCCCCTTCCTATCCGGTATCCAGTCCAGCACGGCCCGCCTTCCCCGCTCACGCAGCGAGCAAGTCCGGCGCGAAGCGATCGAGGGCCTCGACGCGGAAATGGGCGTCGGCGCCGAACTCGCGCGCCCAGACGCGGCTCGTCCCACTCTCCCACGCGTGCAGCTCGACGCGCCAGCGCTTCTTGAGTGCGAGCCGCACGCAACCGACGAAGCCCTCCTCGTTGAACTCACCGCCGTTGCCGTCGCCAGTCGCGAGCACTATCGTTGAGCCTTCTGGTAGCGGCGCGTCGGACGACAGCGCCAGGTGCAGCTTCAGCTGCAGCAGCTCGTCGACGCCCTGCTCACGATAGCGCACGCGCGCCGACGCGCCCGAGCTGCTCGACGGCTCGGACTCCGATGTGCCCGCGCCCGCACCCGAGGAACCGCGTACATGTATGGGCCGCCAGCTGCCGCCGCCGCTCCGTCGATTGTGGCCGCGCGCGCGCTCCGCGGGGTCAGACGTGTCCGGCACCCGCGCATAGACGTGCACCTCGTAGCCAAGCGCCTGCGCAGACTCCATCGGTTGGTAGAGCGGCGATGAGGCGGCGAGCACGCGTCGCGTTATTGGCCGGCCGCGCTCAAGCGCAAGCGCGAGCGCGGCGTGAGACAAGTGCCGGGGCGTACCGGCGCCCGGCGGCTGCAGACGATGCTGGCGGATGTATGTGAGGAATCCAATGAGAATATTTGAGCTGCGGGGAGAGAGTAAGCGGGGAAAAACACGCGACGCGGGCGACGGGACGCACTAATCGATGAAAATGTGTGTGATGGGTTCGCGCGCGTCCGGGTTCGGCGCGGGCCCGCGCGTGTCTACGAAGTCCGTTACGGCGGTTGCATTGAGGTGCCGGCTGGCCAGCACGGCGGACAGGCGTTCTGCGTCGGCAGGGAAGAGTACCTTAAGCTTCATCCCCAGCGAGCGCAAGCGCACGACCTGCGGGTCGAGCGCAGGAGCACGGAGAATCGGCGTTGAGCGAGCGTGCAGGAGGCGGTGTGTGTCTGTCGTGGACGGCTGCTTGGGGACGAGGCGGTTCGCACCCGGCGTCGCGGGTTGGGACACGGTGACGGGAGCGATGACAGGGGATGACGGCGGGAATGGGGACGACGATGAAGCATCGTCGTCGGGGTCGGCGCGAAGCGTAGACGGCCGGACGAGAGACTTGGCCTTCTTCCGTCGCCGACGGCGGCGAGGCGTCGAAGGCACGCGGTCCCATGCGTCGGACGTCGAGCTGAGCCCGCCCCCGCGCACAGCATCGCGCAGAGCGACGAGCCGGGCGCGTTCTCCGGCCAAGAACTCGAATGCCGAGTCGAGCCCGCCAAGTGTGGGTTGGTCGGCACCGGAAAGATTGCTCAGGTCGGGCTCATCACCGTCGTCGTCGTCATCATCATCATCATCATCTTCATCATCATCGATGATCTGCTCGCCGTCTTCTGTCTCGGAGGAGGGCGTGTCGCTTGGAGGTGGTGTGCGGACGCTGCGGGAGCGGGAAGAGAAGGAGAGATAGGATGCGACAGGCGCTTGATGCCAGACGGTCGACCTGCGTTCTGAATACTCTGCTTCGTCGGTCGGCGAGAGAGAGTCGGTTCCAGTTGGGGTATCTGTGAGGGTGAGCAGAGTCTGGCTCGAGAAGTGCAACGGGAACGTTCTCGGCTGAAGCTCCTGGAAAGCGCGGAATACGGTAGTAAAGGCGCCGAGGTCGGGGGATTCTGTGCAGACGGGAAAAGGTGAGTGGGCGTCCAAGCGGGAGCAGGCTCACGTGTGCTCATACCGTCAGACGTGGCAAGGTCAGATCCTGGCGAGCGCGGTGCGGAGAAAGGACTGAAGGTGGCCGGCGAAGGCGATGCATGGCTCGCAGAGGATATCGAGCCGGTCATTATAGGATGCAAGTAGAGAAATGTGGCGGGACGCAAGGGAACGTGTTCGACATGCTGCTCGCGGAAGCAGAGGTAGCGCGCGGCGACGCCACGCCCGGGCCCCCCGCTGTCTCTCCGCGCGATGAGTCGCTGATGACGCTCGTAATCTGCCCGTCGCCATCGTCCATGGCTCTGTTGTCGTCATCGCCCAGGGGGGCTATGTACCAGTCTTATATACCCCCAGTTCCATGGGAAAATCTTCTTTCACAGAACAAAGTCATCATTCTTCTAGACGAGAATGGCCAGGGCAATGAACGGCGCGACCTCACCGGCCTCACCCCCTTACGCACAGCTAACGCCCACTCCCCACCAGCCAACACTCTCTTCGATTCCTCTTCGAATCCGAACTCACTGTAGCCCCCCTCTGCCCCATTTATGTAAATCGTCCTATGCTCGCACAGCGTCGGATCGATGCCGTGCTTCAGCCGCACGGGCAGATCAGGCTAGAAAAGGCAACTCCGTTAGCTCCGAGCGTACACTCATGTCCCCATCGCACGTACGTTGGACGTGTGGAGGCGTTCGGACGCGAGGAGTTCGAGCTCGTTCTCCAGCTTGTGCCATCGCGGTTTCCCGATTGCACTCTCCGGCGGCAATGAATGACTTGCCCTTTCAGATCTCACTCGGGAAGTCGCTCAAAGCGCCGGGGACAGGCGCGATGTCACCATCGCCTCGGATGCGCGGCTCTAGGACTTGTAGGTCTGCAAGGCCGGGACGGCGCTTGCGGAGCTCCGTCGCGACGTAGGTGTAGACCGGCGGCGCGTCCGCCGGCTTAACCCCATTGTCTACTCTTCTCTAAGAGGGATGCTTGGCATGTGCAGGAGCTGAGGAGTGAGGAGAGCTACTCGCCGAACTGTTCCAGGCGTGTCCAAGAATCCAGCTCGATCCTCACGCGATTCGCGCTGACGCTCTCGACGACAGGACCCATGGCCTCCAAGTAGAATCTCCCAGTATTCTCTGGGAACCAGAACTTATACTCGTCTGCATTAGTGCTGTCATTCTCGATGCCCTTCATGAACTTGAAGGTACGTCGCACAGATCTCGACCCCGTCAAAGCCCACCTCGTGCACTGCGGCTGCAGCCGCATCGACAAAACAGCCTGCGGGGTTCTTAGTGTCGGCCTGTGTGAGTACGCCCGCAGAGATGTAGGGGATCGTTGGATTGATGGTGACGAGCCCCTCTGGGTGGCCTATACGGTCCAGCCGCCGGACCAGAGCTGGAAGAAGATGTAGGACCCGCGCGTGTGCACGGTGTAGACGACCTACGTTCCTGGCATCATCAGAGTCCCTGCAACCATGCGCGCAGGTCAACTACTGGCCTTCCTCCAGCCCGTGATCTTCTGGACGTTTCAAATGCCGGGAGACTGCGGCCACAGTGGCAATGCGGCATCGTGAAGGTTGCCACAGAGATCAAGACGGTGCCTGACACGGTCACTTTCGAGGCATAGCGCTCCTTGACAAGGTCGCCGATGACGCGGTCGGGAGAGGTGCGTGAGCGGACGAGCGGGGCCAGGATGACGCGGTGGGTGAGGTGCATATGGTTGATGCGGATGGGCTGGAAGAGACATTCAGACATGATTGTCGGTTGCTGAGCTCGGCTTTCTAGAGGGCACTCGGATTATTGTTAACATTTTCGCCTTCGTGATCAAGCATTATAGGAGGAGAATCAAGTCACCATACAATCCCATCTGCACTAGCCGATTCGTCACAACGACAACTCTCTTGAAAACGCTCGGCACAGGGGACCTGCGCCAGCAACACTAGTCAAACTACGACTCGGAGCTTTCGAGGGTCCGATTTGGGGCGAGACGTATCACCTTTGTTGACTGCTGGCGCTCGGTGTATTGCCCAGAAAGAGAATCCTATGTTATGTCTACGTACGCTGAACAGATCCTACACGAGCTGCCAGGGGCAAGATATCAAGTTTAATCAAGCCTGTTGAATAAGGCGGCTGGAAGACGCAGAGGCTACGTATATTGCCGACTCGGCTAGGATTGCGGCCAAGGTCGTCTTCAAACCGATATCGGGACGGGAGTCAGACACTATTAAGCCCGCGCTAGACATCTATAGAAAATTCGGGAGAAACTGGGTCCAGTCGAACCGTCGATTGATTTAAGGCGAGTCAGCGAGCAAGCGGCCTGCGGAAGTAGCACGTTTCCTAATCTTTGACCGCTTTTCATGTCTTTGTTGTTCTCCGGAAGCCGTCGGAGGATAGGGTTGGTGCTCGCGATTGCACATGCGGGCATACGGCCCGTCAAAATCTAGGCGTTGACTGAACGTCATTCTACCATTCGTGAGCACCAGCAAGCCGTAAGGCCTAAGCCCAAACTAGGTGTTCATTTGAAAGCCACCCGAGCATTCTGCCTAAGTTCAAGCCGAAGACGCATTGGTATGCGAGTGAGAGACGGTCAATGCGACAAGGAAGGCGATCATCACGGTGGCAGCTGTAAGCAAAGGCAAGTTCAAGTTCGCGCAGTTGCCGCGCTGATGACATTACGTCAACGACACGACGGATAAAGCTGCCCGGCTTCCACCACCACGATCTCCCAGCGCTACCTGCGTCTCTCTGCGCAAGTCGTCTCCTCTGTTCTCATACCCACTGTCCAGCGTTGCGTTCCCAAGTGTTAGCTGGTTACCGTGCAATGCGAACCCTTCAGTCTGCGCCCGTCGCGGACCCTCTGTCTTCATGCCTCTTGCCCTTGATGTCGGAGAACCTCCTTTCACAAAGGATGGAAAGGACTAAATCATCGTAGTCCTAAACAGTATTTCTTCCGTCTTCGGGACGATTTTCTCTCCAACCAGCGTACTCATTCTTCTCCCTATACAAAGCATCCTCTTGCAGCAGCACGGCTTTTCGCCCTCTGTCGACATTACCTCTCGTCCAATCTATATGTCACCTTTCACTACTTCCAGCGCGTGTTTACCAACGGGTTCTTTCCCAAGGGTTTCGTAAGAGAGTAATGAGAGCGTGGTTAACGGTCGGTTGAGCAGTATAAGTCATCTCGATGGGACGAGGCACGATGGTTTTTCTCGATTTTGCGATGCTCCCACTTTTGTCTTCGTGTAGAGCGCTTGCGTCTCATCATCGTGTGTCTTCGCGGACCCTCACGCTCTGTATCTCGTACGATCTACGCGCATGCAGAACCATCCACCAGCATGGATCCCTGAATCTCTCCGCAGGTATCCCGTGGTGCATGGGAGTTTTACGGGGTAGCGCTACCCTTTTCGCAATTACGCCCTCTCAGCTGGGATTTCTCGTGTTCATTTTGCGAGATGGCCAGGAAGTGGTAGTGAGCAACGGGCTGGCCACCAAACGGAACGCGACCCTTATTCTCTTTCGAATCACTTGCGTGTGTCTGGGACGGTTGCGATGCGTTACGTAGAATATGGGCTTCGACTAACTATGAGGGCGGAGGCAGCATTTATGTCCCCAATAGCACTAGCGTAGAACGATATTTGGAGAAGTCGTCCTAACAACGTAACAGGAGCGGCAACGACGGTGGAAAGCAGTGCGACGGACATGCAGACACCTATAGAAGTGTAATTCTTCCGTATCATGAGCCCTTGCCGAAGTACGCTTTATGACTTTGAAGGATCTCACCTCGAACTCGACTGACTCATATCTGCTTGCGCAACGCACGGGGTGAAAGCCCAGCCACGGGCGCATGGAAGCGTTGACCAGTGACGCCCACGACAGCTTCGGTGGGCCTCTCCACAGGTTATAGATGTCCAGCTGGATGATGAAACCGTCCTCTGAGACTTTCGTCTGAGGCAGCAAAGCCGTCAGCGCGGTGAGTGCACATCGTGCGTAGGTCCCGTGGATGAGATAGTAGCTCTTTGAACCATGAGCCGCATCAAGGCTGGCGAGTAGCCTTTATTTCTTACCGTCATGAGAAGTTCTAGATCATCATCTGACGCCGCGGCGCGACCTGCATGCGGAACGTCCTATGAAACGTGAAGCTAAGCTGTTTCAGAACCTGAAATTCACATCTTACAAGCAAAAGATATAGCAGTAAAACGTCAAGTTGATCCACACCCTGTGTTGATATCGAAAGAGATTAATGTTTTGTAATGATTCGAATGACATACGTGCCGCTAACCTCATTGATGATATCTTCGCTTGCTGATCTAATGGTAGACTCCCGAGGAGCAGAAAAGCCGGTCCCTTCCGTTGCCACCCAGATAGATCTACGCGTTGCAGCCCTCGAAGAAGCGCAACGGGAAGATACGAGCATGCAAAGCCGTCTCATTCGCCGCAAGATTGACCGATCCGCACTCTTCAGCCGTCGAATGAATATGGTCTGGTTGCATGGAAGCGGTCCCTGACACAGACTAGGAGACGATCGTGGTCCATGATTCTGGATGGGGGAGGTGCTAATATGCAGCTCTCGACAGATAGCCAGTTCGACAACGGCGATCGAAGGCACATGCACATCGAAGGAGAGCTCACGCGACATACCATCGTTCTCCACAACCAGAGCAGCCCATCGCGTTGTCTTCACATGCCCGTACACGAGCACTAAGTCCTGACTGAAATCAGCATGTAGAGGAATGCCGGCAGTAAAGTATTCCCAAGACGGCCACAGCGGATCCGCATATGCCCGGAAGATCGATTCGGAATACTGCTCACGAATCGCGGGCTCGCAAAGGAAAAGTGCGGCCAGCTGATCTTTGGACAATGCAATGCTGAATCTGGCGAATGCGCCCACAGGTCTGAAGGAGTGTTCACCGTTTGTTTCATGTATCAAAGGCGGTGTACATACGATTGAAAATCCGTGCCGGCGCCCGCTTCTCTCTTTGAGGCCGATGCGGACGTCGATTTGATTACTAGACTGTCGATAGGTGCAGGATGTTGCCAGTCGCGTACATCAAATGCTGCACGGGGCAATGGAACGTGTACCAGTGGTACTCCGCGAGTATTGAGAAATTGACGTTCGGTGACAATATTAAATACTCGGCGGAAGACGCCCTCCCTGCCAGTGCAAACGACGGCCCTCGGTCAGCAACCATAAAGCAAACCGCGAACGTACTGCAAGCTCGAACGGACCGCATGTACCCAACATCTCCAACTTGTATCTCAAGTTCGGGGGGATTTGGTTCTGCATCCCATATCTATCGGGAGGATACGTCAGCATAGGTCGGTTTCGTCACCATTAACTGCCTTACCAGAAGGCCGTAGCCAATGTGCCCCAGTTCTTCCTCATATATTCTCCAATACCGAGACATTCGAGGGTCTTGTGCAAAGACCAGGGAAAGATATACAAGGCCAACCTTCAGTTGTGATGACACTGAAAGGCGGGAGATGCGGAGACCCTGAGGTATCAGTATGACGATGGCGGTGGACCACGATACAACGAACCTGGCGCCGCACCTTGCTCCTACAATCCTATGCTTCTGTGTCCACGACGCCTGTCATCGCTCTCGCAGCAGCGCGCTGCGCCAGTAGCCACACGACTGTGCGCGCTTTGGTACCAACGCGCCAAAACGCTTGCCAAGGGGACGGATCGCAGCGCTCGCGGACCAGGCAAGCGCGCCGGGGTCCACTTGGCATCTGGCCGACTCGTCCCGCCCATGAGGGACTGTCTTGTTTAGCAGGCACGCCGCTGAGGTGTCATTATTGGGCGGGGAAGACACACGCTCCCGTCTTCTGCGGCGATGAAGCGAGCACGACTGCTAGTGCGAAGCTGAGGGTGCGCAGCCGTGCGCTATGGGAAGCGGGCGACGTCAGCAGTATCATGCACACCGACTGGCGTGAAGAGGCAAGCATTGGCGGTCCCAGAATCAACCGTTATGATATTCAAGCAACACCCGACAACGGAAGTTCCGCGCAGCATCCTTCTCATGACGGCTGGGCGGTATCACGACGAAGTATGTCACGCTGCCTGGTCGAGCTCCCACGAGCGGAAACTTCAGAGGGCCAACTCCTTAGCCAGATATAGATCGCGCTCGGGAGATGCGGCCATCTGTTCGCTGTGACGGCCCAGACTGCGCAAGACGCGGACGCGCTCTTCTTGAGGTGCGATATCCCGTTGAGGAAAGGCAGCCTATCTCGCATGTGCGCCGACGTCCGCCAAGTGGCTTCGCGATGCAAAGATCCAAGCCAGCGAGGAAAAGAGAGGCGCAGAGGAGGGGATCGTATGTCCTATGTGCAACATCGTTGACTCGAAGAACCTAGTGGATACGGCTAGCATCGGAGTGCGAGCGGCGGATGTGGGGAGTGCATCGCGCGCTGATGCACAGCACATGGGAGTACGAGGGTGCGTTGCGCCGTCGGCGGTACTAGGACGTGCGCCCTAATGGACTACTCGGCGATGGAACGCTTTGCGACGACGATGACGGTGTCTGGGGATAGCTCTGCGGCTCTGTTCATCCCTTGCATGGGCATCGAAGGCAAGGATTTGTCAACGTTTGACTTTTGGCTGTTGACTGTTGACAGTAACAGATAGCGCGTCCCGCGGCGCAGTGCTGGGAGCGATGCGGGGCCGACTGGATTGGGACTGTAGAACTTCGGCTTTCGGGTGCGAGGCATCGGAGTCAGAGAGGTGCGCGCGTGTGCTAGAGATAGAGGGGCGTTGCCACCACGACCGCAAACTACAGTACGGCTGCCGGCCTACCCGCGCCAACATCATCCCAGCGTCAAGAGGATGGCTGGATCTGCATAACGACGCGCGAAGGAGCGCCTTAGACGCCACGCGTGTAGAGAAAGTTCATGTGTCCTAGCGGGTCGATCGAACACTGAGCTGCCGGTGGTCCATATTAAGCACCACGCGCCGGCCAGCGATTCACCTTCGCACATCGCGCTGCACGGACTCGTCTACCCAACAATCGCCATGGTCCACACGCTTGCACAGATCTCCAGCGGCGCTGGGACGGGGGATACAGGGAGGGGCTGAGCTATGTGGTGGGACAGCTGCTGTGCGGACGCCTGGGATAAGGTAGACGCGATAGAGGTGGCGGGAGGAGTGAAGCTAGTGAAGGACCATGCAGGATTGACCGCCCGTTCCGAGCCACCGCACGCGCGCGGTTCCCACGGTCTCCGTACTCTCGCGAAGTCTTCTTCGAAGCATGCAATATCTCGGTGCCCCTGTCTTGCTCGAGGCAGCTGGGCACACGTCGGATATCCATGCCGTCCCGTGCATAACAGGAGAAAACATGATTTGTGACAGTGTTCGCGTATACGAGAGCGTGACGGCCTGACAAGATAGCAATGTATAGTTTTGTTGACGGCCACGACTCGGATGCTTGCACTTACTCTCCCTCGTCCTGTCCTCGCGCATACATGCGCCGCACCCCACAAATCCTTCCCACCGAAAACACGCTCTGGGCCCGTTCCCCGCTCACACGCGCGCGCGGGGGGGGCCGCGCTCCGGGAGACCCGACGGTGGAAGACAGTAGATAGACAAGCAGAAGAGACGGAGAGACAAATGGGGCAGGTACAGGAGGTGGGGGCTTGGAAGAAGCGTAAAGAAGGCGAGAGAGACAATGAGGATGAAGAGGCCGAGAGGGAGAGAACGCGATGCGAAGGCCGAGCAGTGCCGCGCTCCTCGCACCGCTTGGTGAAGTGCTGCAAGGGTATCGAGCGCTTGGGGACGGGAAAACTACCGCCTTCGCTTGACCCTCGCCTCCCCGCCCGCAACCGGATCCTCGCTGCTTGCGCTCCTCTTCCGCATCGCATGCCTCTCGAGCGCGACCGGGTTCCCACCACCATAATCATACGTCCCGCTCCCTCCTACCCCCATCTCGTTCGCATGCGCATACATCCCGATCTCCAAGCCAACGAGTGTTTCGCCGCCCGCATCAACCAGCGTCGCACCACTCACCGGCACCGGCATCACGACCACCGCTTTCGTATGCGGGCGGGGATGCGAGGGTTAAGCGAGGCCAAGCGCGCGGCCCACCACACTCGCTGCACGACGTCCAGACTCCGCAAGGAGCAGACGCCGTAACCGAGGACCCCTGTGCGTGCACTCGTCAGGCCCGACGGCGGCGGCGAACCCTTCGCGCGTATGCACACGCGGCGCACGCCAAACCTCGGCGACTATTCCCACATTCGTGCAGCCGGCCACCGCGGTTGCGAGCCACTGAGCCGGAGGTACAAACCGTATCCGAGCGGGACGAACATAGCCAGCGAGATCACTGGTCCTCCCAACAGAGAGAGCGATCGTGTGCGGCGTTTGCTGGCAGATGCGCGTCACCAGGAGGAAGAGCGTTCAAGGCGCGAAGCGCAAGTACGAGAGAAGTTGCGGACTTTACGTGTGTGTGGTGCGAGGTCCCAGTGGCTTCCTGGTCAAAGCGGGTATCGGTGTGCAGGCAGGGTACATTATGTCTCGAGAACTCAGCTCGGCCTGTAGATGTGAGAAACAAGCAAACGCGAGAGAGATATCTGCAAATTATGGCATGTGATCCGATGATACGGCAGAACTGGACAATCTGCCAACTAGCCCGGGACGAATGAAGCTACGCTTCTGGTAGACCGAGCAAAGTGAAAGAAATATTGGGTGCCATATGAAGTTTGTTCATGGAGGGCCGACCTTACTGGGTTCGACGCGCTTAGATGCGAAGCCACAAGACCGCAACTGGTCGACGCTTTTATGTATTGCCATCCAGACTAACGCTCTTGTTTATATGGTTAATGTACAGTCCTGGCGGCAAGAAATGGCTCAGGAAGTGTCCGATCTGCGGATAGAGACCCAGCTCCCTCTGCCCGAGTCGATGTCACACGCTACTGCCATTCGCCGTCAACAGAGGAAATGCAAGAGCCCAAGGCAACGTACGAAGTTGGTGCGTCCAGCGACCTTCGCGAATCGACCATCTGCGCTGCCTCCTCTCCGTCTGTTTCATGCGTACTTGCATCTAGATCGGGCGGCTGGTATGTTGCGCAAGTGCCTTAGCGACACTACAATCCGGAATTCAAGCCTGGGGGCAAACACACCTTAGTGTGAGAAGGGTCTGAGTCTAGGTGACGTCCGGGGTATGGTGGCCCGAAACGAGACAGATGGATGGAGACAGAACCATCGAACTCGACCGCCCGCTCACGCAAGCTCTCCCGGCTGTTTAGTGTCGCGAGGTAGGCGTTTGTATACACTGTTTCCGGGACTTCAGCTGTTTTCGGACCTTCTTAGCTGTAAGAGGACGAACGTTTGCTAAACTGCAAATAAAACGCGATGAAGATAAAGTTATTGGGCATCGCGATCGACTAAACACAAAAGGTAAGCAGGACTCAAGAATCTTATGAGCGCACAAGCTAACAAAGATAAACCCTGTTGTTGCGGCGACGCTGGGCGGCTGAGGCGTGAGCGCGATAAATTATAGGGAAGAGAATATCTTGTCCATACGCTGTGAGAGTACCTGAATGACACTCGGATGTAGGTCGGACCGATAAAGAGATCAGACAAGCCATACGCACCCGTGTTGATGATGTACATCGTCAATATGTTGATTATTGAGTCCGTCCGCCTACTTATAGTTAGCAAAAACGTACTGGAGATAAATGTACGCACGTCTGAAAGCCAGTACGCGATCTGTAAAGGTAGTAGCACAGCACGAGGGCGACGTAGGTATCTGCACTGACGCCCGCCACGAAGCTGGCGAAGAAAAATCTGTGCAGGGACGATAGGTCCTGAATTGATGGGAGAGTTGACCTGGGTACGATAGGATCTAAAATGAGATGAGATGTTCTTTGGAGGCATGAGGAATCCGTCGGGCACGCACGATTTGACTGTTATGACTGGGGCAGATCGTTGAGTCGGTCTCTGAAGCAGAGAAAGCTATTAGAACTCACATATACCAAATGCTAAGGCATAGTAAATTAGATGTTGGAAATTATGTGCGCTGAGTGAGCGTACCGAGGTCAAGCAATGACGGTGCAAACTGCGTCCAATTTAGGTATGCTGACGGATTCGAGTGCATAGGTCACTCACTAGAGTGATGACGAGAATACGATTGCGGTTGCTCACTATTTTCTCGTATGCGTCGCAAAGAGTGGGAGATACGGAAAAGGACTCACGACGGAAGATTATGCGCGCGTACAAGCTGAAGAAGAGGTTTGGGCGAAGTATGGGGGATGCGACTGAGACTTACGTGCGTATTAAGAAGTCCGCGACAACCTGGTGAAGACGGGATTGGGGGTGTCACCACACAGCACAAACGGTGACGTACTGTGATGAGTACGTGCGCCTAGAATTAAAGTGAACGACAGTCCAGTCGATACTGTGATACGACATACCGACATGCTCCTACAGAGGGTAGGGAGTGAGATAAAACGGATGCGTGAGAACAGATCCTGTACCATGGGACCATTTCATTGCTGAATACGAGAGGGTTGGTGAAGTTCGTGACGAGGTAGTGGTAGATTGTGTGGTTGTTGAAAGCGAAGTCTACGGTATCAAGAAGCCTACCGCGAGGTGTCGGTCGACGCTGCGTGTCCGTTGTATGAACTCACCAGAGGACTGCAATCTGCCGGTAAATCATGAATATTCACAGGATATAAGACACAGCCAAGAGCGCACAAAGACCCTCATAATCGGTCCGTCCTCTGGTTGGTGCCGCCGGTTG
Organism: Vararia minispora EC-137; assembly: GCA_022160365.1. NCBI lineage: Eukaryota > Fungi > Basidiomycota > Agaricomycetes > Russulales > Lachnocladiaceae > Vararia > Vararia minispora. The sequence goes on from MU273564.1 coordinate 74,931, forward strand.
AAGTAAAGGTAACTCTGCATACACGTGAGGCCAAACAGTCTATGTATGGATTAGCATGACGCGGGGACATCACGCTTCAGAAAGGTAGACGTACACGCCTCCAGCAAGTCCTCCGATAAGCAATGCCCCCACTGTGCTATCCCATGCCATGCCGGGAAGAAGGAGGGCGAGTATGCACTCGCCTCCGGCAGGGAAACCCAGGTCGTTATGGGACGACGACGAACACGTCAAGGGACAGAAGAACGTGATATCAGGCCCGTCACCCGCACCCTTTAAAACGGCGTGTCAGAGTCTCTATAATTAGGATTAAAGATAGCCGTGACAGGCGATATATCAGACTACGCTAAATCGATCTTGGCCTCACTTGGCATCTGTGCCGTTGCAGAGTTGATTCAATCATGCTGGACTGGGCATAGGAAGATTGATATGAGCCAGTACGCGATAAGTGTATTGCTCGCCATGCGTTCAGATGCAATTGGGGGGCGTCTTAACTACTCTATCGGATTGAATTGCTCCACACACCACGTTGGCTTGTGGCAGTTATCCGGCGATGTTGGCGGCGATGTTGGCGGTGACGATCACTCAGCGCACCGCGACTTCTCTCCTCAGACCAGTGGGCCAAAATCATCGATGCTTTTCGAATAAATTGCGTTGCTCCGCTGGGGTCAAGCCCATACGGCCGCGCCAATGCTCAGGCCAGAGGGGTGCCCGCGTCTCTCCTTCCATATTGGTGAAGGGACTCTTGGCGATAATGTCCAGAAGTTCCGACGCCTGGTCAGCATGAAGTCGACCAAGCCTAATTCGATCACATTACACGAGCACAGAACACAGCAGGTATATATAACACACCAATCGCCATGCGGAAAGACCAGCAAATTTGCTGCATACCTGCTCACGTTAACGCCATTCATCCGGAAGCGAGCACGTTTGAGACTCACTTGTGCCCGCCAACGTGCGCCAGCTCGCCTACAACAACACGATGCCACAACCCACTCTTCGTTACCTTCCTACGCCTCCGCAGTTCGTCTCTAAGTGCGTCTACTAACGCCACACCCTGTGTGCCACATCGGCAATCGCGCTCCGCGTGCGTACACACGTACAGATGCACTGGCCCGTCATATTCCCCTGGCTGGAAGCGGCGTAGCGGGGACATCATCTGCTGTACGAGACGCGCGAGTTCAAGGTGGTATTCAGTCGTAGCTGATGAGAGGCCCTTTAAGTGAAACGGGACGCGTTCAGGTGCGAAGGCAATGGCATCGTAGCACTCCTCTTCCACGTCGTCGGCAGGGAGGTCATCCGAGTTATCCACCTGCGCGGCGGTATTACGGATGGGCGGGCTGGTCAGCTGCGCGGAGAGAGCGAGGGCACGTGCATCCGTTGTGTGCATAAAGTTGACAATGCCGCCATGTTGGAGTAGCATGCGCTGAAGGTCGAGACGGATGGGTGACTGGATGCGTGAAGGGAGCGTTCTGGGGGAGTCGGAAGTGCAAAGGACAATATAGAGGGAGTGCGGTGCGACCGTCCCCGCCAGTTGTTCATCCGCTTCTACGGCAGCGGCAGAGAATCTTCGAAGGGAGCAACGAGTACGTATACGGGCGAATGATATTCGCAACATGGAAAACAGTATTAGTGAGCGAGAGGACCGGGTGTTCAACAATCGACGACTTATGTGCCTTATCCTAGGCGGCCACGTGAGCAACTTTTAACCAACTCCGAGGCGCGCTCTAAATCTGTTTCCTGCTCTCATCCGGGAGGCTCGTCCCCTTCATCCATCCACTGTATTCCTTTGAGAAACGGTCATGTTTCACATCGTTTTCGATTCGATATTATTCCCTCGGCACTAGGCTGGAACTTATTTGCACGTCTCGTCTTCCTACTTCATTGATCGCTTCTTGGAAAGGTGGGTTGTTACGGTTTCAGCGTCTCAAAGTCTGGTGGTATATCACGCCGTGATGCCATAGACGGCTTCCTCGGGACATTTATCACAGGTTTAGATGGAGTTAGGGCCTCGCAAATATCACCTTTACTATGTACAATCCAAGTACAATCTGTGTATCGTGCTCAAAGTGGACGTCTTTTTTTCTAATTAATACCATCACATAACACGTACTGTGCTACATCATGGCGAATTGACGTCCCAGCCGTTGCGATGAGATGGACGTCAAAGTGGACATCGGGACGTAGGCGATCAGGTAGCCTGAGGTCGGTATGCTGTAGGGTATACAGTATCTGAAAAGACAAGCGATGTATTACACGAAGAGGTCGCGAGGTTTACGAAAAGAACAGTAAATACTGTCGCCATTAAGCTGCGGACTACGGACAGTGCATTGGGACAGTGTACAGTACTTGTAATAGATGGATGAGGATGTAAGGAACAATCCCACGTGGCCGGGATCGGGTCCGGGGTGCGAGGAGTCTAATTTTCGAGCTTCACACGTCGAGTCCGAGTTGCTGCACGGCATCCCTCATACGCAGAGCTCGCACTCGGTTCGACGTTCGGAGTAATTCCTGTTATCCGCGGGATCTGCACCACTTCTCCTGTTAATCCCCATCCTCACACCGGCACCATGTCGACTCTCGGCAAACGCAAACAGCGCGGCGATCCTGAACCAAGGGAAGAACACCACGGGTACGCACCCAGTCCTCACAGTGCCCTTGCACCAAGTGACACCTCCCAGCTCGATGCTCTTCGTCTCGAACCTGCCCTATACCGCGACGTCTACCGATCTCCAGACGCTCTTCTCCGACCTCGCGCCCGTTCGCTCCGCGTTTGTCGTAACCGAACACGGCACGGGCGTCTCGAAGGGCGTCGGGTATGTTTCTTTTGCTACGCGCGAGGACGCGGAGGCCGCAATGAAGGAAGTCGGAGAGAAGAGTCTTGTGCTGCAGGGTAGGGGCTTGCGCGTCGCGTGGGCGGCGAGCAAGGTGCGCACCCGTCGCCGCGTTTGCTCTCAGTCATTCATGTTTACACTACGTACACACAGAAGAAAGACAAAAAATCGAAAGCGGAAAACGACGTGAAGGAAGAGGACGCCGATGTGAAATCGAAGGCGAAGGTGAGGCAACCCCCGCGCCCGAGCACGATGCGCGACCCCGACGCGATTCGCACCGTAATTGTGTCCGGGCTACCGCCAGGTGTCGACCAGAAGGCCATCTGGAAGAAGTTCCGCAAGCAGCCGGGTGCCGAGCGCGTTGCGTGGCCAGCACCTGTACCGGGCGGCGAAGACCCGAGCGCCGGTGCGTGTCTCGTCTTCACTCGTGCTTCCTGCTGATATGCTGTGACAGCGCATGTGCTATTCGATCACGCAACGCACGCTTTTGACGCGGTGCAGAAGGTGCACGCTCACGTCTTCAAGGGCGCGCTCCTTTCCGCAACACTCAAAAAGCGCCTCGACGGCGTCGCCGCGCCGCCCGCATCCTCGCCCGCAAAAGCCAAGGGTGGCCCAGCCCCCAGTCGCGCTAGCCGGCTTATCGTGCGCAACCTCCCGTTCGATGTTAGCGAACAAGACCTGCGCGCTCTCTTCCTGCCGTACGGGACGATCTATTCTGTGCACGTTCCGCAGGCAGCACCGCCCACAAGAGAGGGCAAGGCGGATAACCATGGGGAGGTGAAGGAGGAGGACAGGGATGCGTCTGTGCCGCGTCTGCGCGGGAAGGGCTTTGCGTTCGTGTGGATGTGGACGAAGCGGGAGGCGGAGAAGGCGATGGAAGGGGTGAATGGGAAGATGGTAAGAGCGGGGATGGCGGAGGAGATGGTGAGGGATAAGCAGGTGCGCAAGAAGGCGCGAAGACAGGCGAAGAAGGCCAAGGGCGGCGAAGAAGACGAAGGGTTAGGAGAGGATGGGAATGGGGCGAGGATTGTGGCAGTGGATTGGGCTTTGAGTAAGGACAGGTGGGAGGAGGAGAAGCAGAAGATGGGCGAGGCGGACGACGAGGAAGGCGATGAGGAGGGAGATGAAGACGAAGACGAAGACAGCGAAGACGAAGACGAAGAGGGCGACGAGGAGGACAGTCACGTAGGTCTACACGACGACAATGACGCCGAGGACGAAGACGCCACAACCGAAGACGAGGAGGACGATCGCAGCGACGCTGACGAACGCGCAAAGCCACAGCTTCCCGCTCCAGAAGCTGGCACGACGCTGTTCGTCCGTAACATCCCCTTCGAGGCGACGGAAGACGAGCTGCGCACGCTGTACGTCCGCTTCTCCTCGTGTTCCCGCTTACTCGTTGGTACGAGCGCTGGTCCGTCGCAGGTTCAGGGCGTTCGGGCCGCTTGCGTGGAACGGGCTTTGCGTGCTTTTGGAATACGGATGACGCAGATAAGGCTGTAGAGCAGAGCGCGATCTTGCGCGCCGAGACGACAGGCCAGACCGAAGCTGTGCGCTCCTCCGCTCCGTCTTTTGTCCACCTCTCCACCCTGACCGCGCTCTCAGCCGAAGAGGAACCCGTTCGCGATGCCGTCAATCCTCACGCCCGACCCGTCGGCGCCTTCGGCGCACACTCTCGTACTGCACGGCCGAACGCTTGATGTCGTACGCGCCGTCACCCGCGATGAGGCAACAAGGCTGAAGGAGGAGGGTGAAAAAGCCCGTGAGAAGGCTGACAAGCGGAACATGTACCTTTTGCGTGAGGGCGGTGCGTACTTCTCCATCTTCCCCTGCTTTCCCTTCGGAGGGCCTCGCTGACGAGAGGGAACGCGTAGTGATCCTCCCGAACACGCCCGCCGCGACGACCCTGCCGCCGGCTGAACTCGAGAAACGCACGAACTCCTTCAACGCCCGGCGCACCCTACTCAAGTCGAACCCGTCGCTATACGTCTCCAAGACGCGCCTGTCGATCCGCAATCTCCCGCGTACGGTGAACGAGGCACTACTGAAATGCATGGCGCGGCATGCGCTCCGGGAGTTCGAGGCGGACGTGCGCGCGGGCAGGCGGGAGGGGCTGAGCGTAGAGGAGCGCGCGGCGGACAAGGAGGAAGTAGAGCGGGAGTCGGGGGAGGGACAAGAGAAAGAGAAGGGTGGGAGAGGGAAGAAGAAGGCCGGGCGCGTTAGGCAGGCCAAGGTCGTACGCGAGCAGGGCCGCGTGGACGCGCGCACGGGTGCCGGGCGTTCAAAGGGTTATGGCTTCCTTGAGCTACGACGGCACGCGGACGCGCTGCGTGTTCTGCGCTGGGCCAACAACAACCCGGAACTCGCGCGGCTGTGGGACGCATGGGAGGGAGAGGAGCGGGACGCGCAGGAGAAGGGGAAGAGGAAGGGCGCAGCGGAGAAGGGAGGGGGAGCTGCAAAGGACGTGGAGGGCACGGCCGTACATACAGGGAAGGAAGACGGGGAGGAACGGAAGGCACGCGGGACGCTCATCGTCGAGTTCTCGATCGAGAACGTCCAAGTCGTGCAGCGGCGCGCGGCGAAGGAGAGCGCGGCGCGGTCTAAGGTGCGTGCCCTTGCTTTTCCCCCCGCGCGCGCGTTACTCATGGAGAGGGTCAGGGAAAAGAGCAGCCGAAGCCACGCGAGAGGCTCGCGTTGCCGAAACGCGAGGTGGATGCCGACGCCGACGTGGGGAAGGCAAGGAAACGGCGGCGGTTAGAGGGAGGAAAGGCCAAGGTCAAGGACGGTGCAACAGAAACGAGAGGAGGCGACAAGGAGAAGTATAGAGGGGTGGAGAAAAAGGGTGTGATACGCGAGGGGGAAGAGGTGACAGAGGGGGCCGAGGACAAGCCAGAGAAGAAGGGAAAGAACATTGGGTCGCTGATCGGGCGGAAGAGGAAGGAGCGCAAGGCGAGGGCAGTGAATTAGCCGTGAGTACACCTGTCGTTTGCGTTGTGGCTCTGGTCATTCTTTCGCTGGATCTTTCCCCTGGTCTTTCTGCTTAAAACAAGCAATCGTTCTGTTAGCGCTCGCACTCAATATCACGTGACCGCGTTCGGCCATCAACGTTTGTCTCGTGTTTCCGCTGCGGCGGCTTTCTGACTGCTCGATGTCATCCAAAGCTCGTATATACGCCACCATCCCAGCAGGATTGGAGAGATGATCCGCACCGGTCGAAGCGAACAGCCGGTAGGTAAGATTCCTTGATCATCTGCTCTGGTTGCTGCAAGGGGTTGCTGCCCCGCTTCGCCTCCGTCTGGGCGTTCCGCATCCCTTGCAGCCTCGTGGCAGGATATCAGAAGACACTATGGAGGCGTTTAGGTATCGCTATGAGTCCTTGGCACCTTTTTTGGATCACCCGGTGTTCTACGATGGGCACGACGCCTTGTCTATGTGACAGAGCACGGGCGGAGCATGCCGCCTTCTAGGCGTCCTCGCGCACGCGACGCCCTTGGCATCGCCATGAAATCGAGACGGACTTCTGGCGTGATGGGCCGTATTTGCTTTATCATCCCCAAGCGGCGCCGACGCATCGATGTTTGGCGAATAGTTGCTGCGTTGTGTGCGAATCAGAGCTCCTCTGGTGCCTCGCGGCGCTTGTCGTGACGAGGAGGCTAGCGTATATAGCAACACGTTTACACTGCTCGACGCGATCGGATGTCGATGGCACTGCTGTCAATGGATAGCACGCGTCGGTCAGAGCGGTAACGAGGCCAAGTTGCTATGAGGCAGTTTGTGGGGCTCAAGTAAGGGCAGGTCTCGGCGTGGTTTCCAGAGAATCATGATTTGCCGTGCGAGCGCTGCGCGCAGCCGGAACGGCCATAAATCCAGCATCTCCTGACTGTGCCTGTGGAGACCCCCCTTTCCCCTCATTTTCTCCCCTTTTCCTTCTCTTCGTCGTCGCCGAGGGCGGGCCTTATCTCGTGGTTATTCCCAGTAAGCATATCGTGACCGATGGCCACCTCCCAACCGTACACGGCAGGCTTCCCGCCTCCCGACCCGTTTAACAGAGGCAGCAGCTTCTGGCCGACCTTTATCCATGCAGTCCTCGCCACCGCCGTCTTCCGCTGTTGGCACCTTCTTCTTTTCTTCTCTGGCTGGGCGACAGCCGTCTCTATCATCTCAAACAATGTCCATTCGCTCGCCATCCAGCCAACGCTGCTCACCGTGTGCGCTGCGAGGTCGCTTAATCATTCTTCTGTGTGCTGATGGGTTGTGGCCCGCCAGGCTTGGTACGGTACTCGGTTTTGTGATTTCGTACAGGACGACGTCGAGTTTCGAGAGATACAATGAGGGCAGACGGTACTGGTCCCAAATCATTCTCGCTAGCCGTACCTTCGCCCGCCTTGTCTGGTTCCACGTACCCGGTGCGTCATGTATTCGACTCTCTTCCTTCTCCAATCCCCCTGTCTTCCACTCCATCCCTTCCCCGTCTGCCTCCGCTGTCGTTTACTTCCACTCGCGCACAACAATGTTCCGGGCGCCAGTTGCCAGTCGTGTGATGCCCGCGCTTAGCAACAATTCTGTGCCTGTTTTCGCGTTGCCGGCGAAGCTGACACTACATTTCACAGACAACATGGCGCTCGGATTGCAGGGCATCTCCGAGGAGGAGAAGGCGGCACGTATCTTGGTCGAGAAAAAGACAGTTATCAACCTGCTCGAGGCCTTCGCCGTAGCAGTTAAGCATTACGTGCGTCGTTTCATGACGCCCATTCATTCATTTGCGCTTAAGCGGGCCACCATCAGCTGCGCGGCGAAGAAGGTATTTACTATGTCGATCTCTATCACCTTGTCAAGTTCCTCCCCGCGTACGCACTGCCCGCCGGCCTCCCCTCCGCTATCGACCTGCATGATCCTGGCTCCGGCTCCTCCATCCCGCCGCACTCGCCGCTGCCACGCACGTCCGCGGCAACGACGGGCCTGCGCAAGTCAGCATCGATTGTCTCGTTTGCCTCGCGCCAGCCGCCGGACGTCTCGCGCCGTGACGTGCGCAACAACAAGAACACCAAGGACCTCAGGCTTGACACGATCGCCGCGACGCCTGGCAACGGCTCGCTCGAGAACCTTCCCCTGCCCGTGACAGCAGACGAGAAGGGCCCGGCGACTGCCGAGCCGCGTCACTCGGTCGGCGCCAAGTCCTCGCTCAACGGGCCCGTAGAAGAATACCTCTTACCCGCGCGCAATCCGCCCAAGTACTCCTACTTTGACTTCTTCCCGTTCTCACTCCTTGTCCGCTCCCTTACCAAGCGCGGCAGGGAGCTCTCGGGAAAGAAGGCACAGCGCTTACGCGCGAAGCTGCTCACTTCCTCCGTCACGCACAACCTGCCACATGAGATCTCGCTCTACCTGGTGCGTCCGTCGTGCGCGCTAATGGGCCGCAGTAGGCTGACGGTGCATGGTGCAGAGCTCGTACGTGGCGGCGCTGCAGGCGCGCAAGGCGCTTGACCCGCCGACGGCGAGTGAGCGCTACTTTCCTCCGAATTGTCATTATACCGTACTGATATGCGGCTAGCGAATCTCCTTCAGACGCTCACGCAGCTTGTCGACGCGCTCACGGGCCTCGAGCGTATCCTCACGACGCCAATCCCCTTCTCGTGCGCTTTCACCCGCGCTACCCCCGCTCCCGCCGCTGACCCCGCCGTAGTTACTCTGTGCACCTCTGGTCCGTCACGCTTGTGTACTGCCTCGCCCTGGTACGTCCCGTCGCCGACGCCGTTCCGCGCGCCGCTCATGCGTCCGCAGCCCTTCCAGCTCTGGTCTGCCCTCAAGTGGGTTACGATCCCGGGCACGGCCGTCGCGAGCTTCATCTTCTTCGGCTTCCTCGTCGCCGGCGAGGAGATCGAGAGTGCGTTGCGCGCCCAAATGCAGTGTAGCCCGCCGCTGACATCGCACCGTAGATCCATTCGGGTACGACAAGAACGACCTCAACATGGACCACTTCACGCACAACATCATTCGTGCGTCACCCACTCCCGCTCCACGTCCACGCCTCCGCTGACATCCGCTCCCCTCAGGCGAGGAGCTGCGTGCGATTACGGCCGTGCCAGCGCCTGACCCGGCTAACTGGGCGTTCTCACCTCTCAATGACGCCATCTTTGACGGCGCGCAGGGCGTGCCGGAGGAGTGGGTCGCCAGGGGCAAGCCCAGAATGATGCGCGTTCTCGCGTCAGCCAGCGGGCGATGAGTGGTGATCGATGACCGCGCAAATTGGTACACTACTGCTCCAGGCCTTTTTAATGGTAATGGTAATCCGGGATGGACTGGGCTCGCCTCGCACTGCACTACATATACATATATCTCCCCTCACGCACGCATACATACATATCTCTCCTGCTTTCCCCCTCTGTCGGACTCGTTGTCTCACCTTCATGTCGCATCTTACCGTTAGCTTCCTCCCTTGTCGTGCTAGATCCTCCGCTGTGGTATAAGATGGCGGTGCCGTGCCCGTAATCACGTGCTCGCGTACTGTGCTGCTTCTTGATCTCGTCTAGGTGAACTGCGTCAGCGCTTGGGTGTTGTGAACGGTTTCGGGCGAGGAACAGCATCGCGAATGCCACGCGTGTACAGTTCAAGCCACTCGTTGACACCGTATACCTAATCGTCCTCGACGACGGACCCCCCTGATCCAGCCCCGACGTCGCGCAAATCCAAAACAGTCCGGACTAGGACCCACGCCGGCTAGCGACCCCTTCCTCCGGCAGACCCGCGTCCCTCAGCATGTCTGGCCAGACGTTCTGCCTCGCCCTCCGTCCCGCGGGCGAGGTCCTTCGCTGCCGCCCCTGTTGCCCCTGAGGACGTATCAAGAGAGACTCGAGAGATCCGGGGTGCTCCTGCTGTACGAGTCTGAGATCCAGCAACGGCGCCCCTCCACCGGTGTGTAACGGGGTGTGTGCTCGAGCTTATACTCTAGATATGTAGCGCACTCGGGGCCAGACAGGACCGGGGGTGCAACGAACAAAGCAAGCGGTGGCTGTAGCACGCCGGCGGGGGAAAACAAGACGAGCGGACGTCGAAAAATGCGGGGCGCCTTCGGTGGGCGGAGATGTACGCATACAACTCGGTGTGTTTTAAGCTTCTATTCCGGAATCGGGGGTGACGTCCTGGGATCGTCTAATCGGGTGGGAGAGGCCTAGGCTGGACGGTCCCGAGAGATGTGGGGATAGAGGGGAAACTGGGAATGGAGGAAGGCGAGACGGCAAACAGGCCTAGACTCTTGCAGAGGGAGGAGGAAGGTTCTTCTACCTGGTCCATGAGATTGAAGTTCGTGGGTTCGGTGACCGGAAGCCTGTTTTTCGGGCTGTCGCCGGATGCCGGGGATGGGGCGACGGGACGGGAGACTGGCAGGTGGGGAGTCCGTAGGTGGTGAGCCAGGTTTCTGTGCCCGAAAGCAATCCATGGCATCCGTTCCGGCGCACATCCCAGTTACAGTCACGACAACTACGCCCTGTTGTGCCCATCTCAGCGGGAACGCAAGGAAGGACTCTGGAAAGAAATAGATACCCGACATAGCTGAGAACAGTGTGGGAAGCGGCCGTACGGCAATCATCCCGTCGCATGCTTGAAAAAGAAATGCGATTAGTTGTTTGCGAGATCCGGTCTACTCTGATGAACATTAGGTGCTCTGAGCATGGCCCCTCGCTCAGGTATTAACGGAAAACTTTCTTAGTGATACAGCCCATCGGCCGCAGGGTTCATTCGCGTACGCAAGCGGCAACTCGCACGAAAAACGTAGTCAGGATAGAAATGAAGACATTCAACCGGGGAGTGTATGAACAGATGGCAAAGTCTCCTATTCTCTTGAGCGGAAAAGCGGAGATAGTCCTCTGTCATGTGGTCACAAAAGGAGTCGTAAATCTGCGGGTCATCCCCCGATACCGTCACCCTCCCATAGTGACCACAGTACGCGAGCCTGCAAAGGCAGGGAGCGTAACCACAGGCACAAGGGAAATGACTTGACGCAGGGAGAACGTCCGAAATGACGGCAGCCCGTAACAGGTGAGCCAAGGACAACACGTACGGCAATCGCAGACCACTGCCAGTGCTGTGCGAATTGTCAGGAGGGAAGGATGGTTATGGGATTCAAACATCTCCTTGCGCATCTATTCGTCCTCCACCCGAGTCGCAGATGAGACAGACAAGGAGACAGATGCTTCGCAACTTCCAGAATGACAACTACGCCACTAGGCCGGGAGATATTCCGCGATAAAATATAATCCAGGGGAAGTGGCATTGGGGCAGTCATGCAACAATTGCGCTGTAAGATGGAAGTCGAATGGATAGCACAGAAGCAACGTGTGCGAGCGGAGGGAGGGGGAGAGGAGCTGAGCATGCTGTGTGCTGAATGGCGTACTCCCGCTGGATCCGGACCCGGATGCTTGCTTCTCGTTAGACAAGGAAGGGTCGGCAAGCACGCGCCGGGAGGAATACAACCGCCCACATACGCATGACGAGCGTACACGGGTCCGTACATCCTTCTACAAGCAAAATCGATGATCCAACGGGCCGACTGGGGTATCCTGGTGCAGGTGAAGTGGATTGGCACCTATCATAGCAGCGGAAAAGACGTCGATGGCGCCGTGTCCCGACTGCAGATTAGCTTCAGGAGAATGCCAGTGTGAAGAGCTTCGGATAAGCATAGAGTCCGGAAACGACAAGGAGTGATAAAGCAAGGACGGTGGTGCGAGCCAACCTCGTCGGTACGGCCGTATGTAGCTAGACGCGCTTTCAGAGATATCTAGCTAGATTGGGAATCGGATGAAAATAGTATCATTACCGCTTCTCTCTCGCGAGCGACGCGAGCAACGGCCGATGATATTGATTAAGACAGCGTGACTTACAGGCACGCGGCGAACAGGCCTTTGGGGAAGCGTTCCAACGCGCAGGAACCGTGCGACCTCCGGAGGAGGCGTTTGATTCCCGAATAAGGCTTACGAGCCTCGAGGATACCTGCGGCGGCGCAACCTCACGCAAGCAAGGGTTTTCGTTGGGGCAAAAGACTCAAGTAGTATAAATACAGCTTGCTCTGCCTTACAAGAAGCAAGCACAATCAACTCTACAAGTAGTTAGATTTCTGAAATAAAGGGAATTCACAAGCTGTTGGTGTTAGGTGTGAAAGCAGGTTAGATTATCGTTACACCGTGCTGGCGCGTCGGCATACATCATACCTTCGTTGATCCGCATCACGTGCCTCTCTGGGCCATATATACTTGTACATCACGAGGCAGCAGCGGGAGGAGATAAGCAGCAGTTGAAACCCCTCCACGCGAGAAATGCATTGCATCATTATCATTGCAGTGCGCATACGTGTTGCCAGTGGAATGCTCTTGTGCTTATCTACGATACTAGTCGTACGTGTGACCGTGAACATTTACTGTGCTTACGAGCCTGTCCTATATACGCAAGTATGTACACCCCATATTGAGGGATTGCTTAGGCTGAAGGTCGGGGATCGTGAATTAACGCTCACCTACAGTTTGCAAAGTATTCGGAACGCAGTCAAGCACACCGGATACGCCCTGCGCACGAGCCTATCTTCTGTGAGCAATCTTCACATGTTCCAGAATTCACACTAGTGGCGGCCCTGTCTCCTTCATGCTCTACAACATAACAAGCGAGAACTAAATATACTCGAATACTTGCATACTAATGCGATACATGCAAAAAGCATACTCGTCTCATGGATCACTTATAAACAAGATTAGGCCTTGAACGTGCCCTTGATGATGTCGGCCGCTTCGGGGTCTCGTTTAGCACACGCACCCGCAGCCGGAAACAACCAACTCACCTTGCTCGGCAATCGCGTACACCGCCGCCTGTGGATGCGCAGAGAAGTGCAGCGGTACGATGCCGAGGTCGATGACGCGTAAATTGCGGGTGCCGTACACTTTCAGCTGAGCGTCGACGACGCCGCCCTTATCGCGCGGGAGCATCGACGTCGAGCCGCAGACGTGGTGCACCGTCGTCATCGTCTTTCGCACCCAGGGCGCGAGATCGGTGTCGTTGATGTCGGGGCCCGGGTTCACCTCTCGTGCTGAGAGCGAGAGCAACTTGCTCAGCGGGAATAAGCGGCAGGGAAGGAGGGTGTGGCATACCTATGTGCGCCGCGAGGGGCTCCGTCTTCGCGATCCTGCGGATGAACTTGACTTGCTCGACGAACGCCTCCTCGTCGAACTTCTCTTCGAGGTAATGTGGATCCATCTCGGGATGAGTGAGTGCATCTGTCGACGCCGCGTGCTGGACGGATAATGGATGGTGAGCTTGGCGCGGATCGACAGCAGTCCAGACTCACGATGGTACCGCGCGAGAACGGTCGGTTGAACGTCGCGCAGAGCGTCATGTGCTTCTTTCCAGGCGTAGGAGGGTCTGGGAAGAATTCAGCTTCGGAGATCCACGAGGACACACGCACGCACTCGGGAAGCTATAGAACGCCGGCAACGAGACGACTTCGAGCAACGGCGCTTCTTTGGCAAGCCACTCGTGCTGGATCGTATACTGCTCGTTTAGCCCAGGCGCGCTGCCCGTCTTGGGTGCCAACGCTACGATCTCCTTCACCCGGCCGGTCACCTTGGACAGCGGATTCATAGCAACGCCGCACAAACCGACGGTGAAAAGACCCTTGCCCTCCTTGTGAAGCTCCAGGTGCTTTTGTGCTTCTACAGGGTCGAGCAGGGGATCGACGGTGTTGAATTTGGCGGCGGCCTCATCTGTAAGCTCTAGAGAAGACTTCGATGACAGACTCGAGCTCAAGAATCAGTCAACGTACCGAAGGAGACGCCGCAGAAGAGGTGATCTTGTACGTTCGTGCCGACAGCGGGGAGGTCGACCTTCGTTTCGATCCCAAGCTTTCCCAAGACGTTCGTGTCGCCAATCCCGGAAAGCTCGAGCAGCTGCGGTGACTTAATCGCGCTTGACGAGAATGGGGGGGTAAGCGCCACGACGTTCGTAAAAGTGGTGCGAGGCTCACCCGGCCGAGAGGATAACTTCTGTGCTCGCCTTCGTAGTGTAGGTCTTGCCATCAACAGCGAACTCTACCCCGGACGCGACCAACTCTCCAGAGTTGATGAAGGATACAATCTTGATGACCGGGGCATTAACAAGCACGGTAAGGTTTGGCCGGTCCAGGACAGGCTCGAGGTAAGCCTGACTTGCGTGCGTACGCTTGTTTGTCCTGGGATCGACCGTCCCCACGTCGATGCCAATGCCATCGTGGCTCCCTGCTTGCTATTTCCCAGTAGTCAGAGCTTGCCTCGCCCACGCAGGGTTTACATACAGGGTCGAGGAGCTTCTCAATACCGTGCTTCGCCAGCGCTGCGGTAAAATCGATATCCCAACCGGGCCTGGTGTTGGGGAAACCAACGACCAAAGGGCCTTGTGGCAAGCATGAGGCATGAAAAGGCAGTGCATGCTCTTTACTCACCGTCAGTCCCATGAACACTCATGTCGTATGTTAAACCCTCGTTCCGCATGGCGTCCTCGGGCGGAGGGATGAACCTGTTGCTCGCTTCAGGACGGAATCTCTGAGGGCGCACACTCAGCACCGTACCTCTCCGACTTCATAGAATACTTGAGGAGATTCTTCCAGTTCCATCCCGGGTTGCCGAGTGCCTCCCAAGCTGTTTACAAGGCGTAAAATAAAACTCATAGCGATTGTGTCCGCACGTACCGTCGATGTCTCCCTTGCAGGGCCTCCCCCAGTTATAAAAGTTGACAGCGGACGAACCACCGAGACCCTTGCCACTAACGTCGCCATCAGCCCGTGCATGTCACGACGCGGACAAGAACACGCACCGTGCCCAGTAATAGCTGACCCCATCCGAATGCTTCTGAGGAACCTGTAAACGCGTCAGTTATCAGTGTTGGCAGCAGCTCTGTTGAACGCACAGTACTGAATCCCCAGTCATACTCAGCGTTACCCATGGTCTTTCCATAGCTAGCTGGAAGATCTACAACCATTAGTTACGAAGAGCGTCGAGACGAGCACCCGTGACGCGTACAGATCGAGGGATCGTCAAAGTGTGCTCCTCCAGCCTCGAGAACCAGGACGCTCCTGTTGGGGTTTTCCGAAAGACGGTTCGCAAGAACGAGGCCGGCCGTTCCACCGCCCACGATGACATAGTCGAACGACTTGCCGGACACTTCGTTGACGCTGGCGAGTTTGGATTCCATCTTGGGGGAGAAAGGTAGGGAGGAGTTGGATTGGACTGCTGATCTGCAGCGCGATATTATACCTCTGCTTCTCTGCTCGTACTCTGTCTAACGTCAAAATAAGTCCATGGAGAGAAAGATCCACTCGTCCCGAGAGGGAATAACGTAACTGATACGCGATCCTCGAGTAGCGGGCGAGGTCGAGCGGGGCACCCTACCGGCGTTGCCGATGATGGGACGTTTTTCGCTGCCTCGAGCAAGCGACACAGTGCGGCAGGGTGGGCAATTCGGAGATATTCCATAGGGAGAGAACCCTGAAAGATAGAACGTATGACGGAGAACGTCTCAAACGGTCGATCCTGTTCAGTTCTGCCGTGAATCCCGAGGCACTCAATAGGCCCCAGTGTACTGTAGGAGAACCATCCCGGGTTGCGAGGGAACTAGGGTTCGGAGACGCGTGGGATGAGCTTGCAGAAGCGCGGCGCGAAGATTTTCGCTAGAGCACCCACCACGACGCAGGGCCGTTTGTATCTGCATGCGGCACTGAAGTCTAGAGCAAAGACATAGGGCGCTAAGGGACCATGATCAGCGTAGCGCAGATCGATATACGGACCCTGCCGGAAATGCGAGCTGATGGCTCGATCAGCAGTACGTGCCTCTGAACCTTGCGACGCTACAGGTGTTTCGCGCCGCTCTTGTAGCAGCACTGGCTCGAACGGTGAGGGGGCTGGTCTCTACTCGGGCGAGCTGGGAAGAGCAAAAGTGTCTGCGAGGTGCGCGATGTATAGCCTAAACGGTGTCGATCGGCAGAGTGCGGATGAACAGACAGAACGAATCTGAGCCGCGCATCATGATCGAGGGCGCCCTTACTACGCATGCGTCGCGTTCTGACGGAAGCTACACAAACCGACGCGGACGAAGAGTGTACAGCTATCACATCACAGTATACGGTATTGCCCTGTATTGCGGTACAGTGCGAGAAGAGACATGTTCTCGTGTCACACGGGAATACTACAGGAAGTTCACGGCGGTATTGACAGCGTGCAAGCGAGGGCGGTTTCCGTCCGCTGTGGCTAGAACGAGACATCATCGCAAAAGAGGATAACGAAGATCCAGCTCGATCGTGTATGTCATCTGCCGCGAGGAAGTATCCCCTTTCACGGAATCCAGGTTTGAACAGCGCTGGAAGGTCCAGGTTCTTCGAGAGGCCTCCATGGCAGCTCGGCTTAAGCATGAAAAGCGCATCGCGTGTCTGTGGCCCAGGCCCCGTGGCTTGAGACCTGTCTACCAGCAGTCGTCGAGCGAAACGAGATGAGCCTCTGATAGCACCAGGAGCAAAGGACCACGGAACACAAGAGATGGAATCCTCTCACAACAGCCGCCACAAGCACAAGCTAAATGCTCACCACCACCGCACGAACGCAGCACGCATAACACAACGCCACGCCAGCACACACACACACCAACCGAACACGGCCCCTGCCATCCCGATGTCAAGAGGAAGGTTGGAACCACATGCGAACGCGCGGAAGGGAGAACCCCGTGCGTCGCGCGTGTGGAGAAAACCTTCGTCTGCGCGGGACGGCGGGCGCCGTGGTGCGGCGGACTACGTTGTCGTGCGTCGCGCACACCACACCGCGTATCGCGCGTCGCGCCTACACCGCACCGCGTACCGTGCGTCACGCACACCGCACCGCGTATCGCGCGTCGCGCCTACACCGCACCGCATACCGTGCGCGCGTTGGCACACGACTCTCCCGCCTCGCGCGAGCTGCACATCTAGAGGTGGCCGTTCGCTTCCATAGGCTCTCGTGGGTCCGTTGTGAGCGCGAGAAGGGTAGGGCGATGCGGTGGGCGGCTTAGGATGTGGGCGAGATGGTGGAGGGAGGAGCGACCGGCCGTACAGTACAATGGATCGCGTGCCCGCCTTTGTTGCGATGCCACGTGCGAATTGCACTCCGATTCCGCTTGACAATTAGGACGGCGCGCGCGGACCGGCCGCGCACGGTACGGGACGGTACGGTACGCTGGCGCGAGACGTACGCTCGTGCGCGTTGTACGTATCAGGGTGGTTCCCGCTGTGTTCATCTACTTACCTCTCCGAGCTACCCGTCGTACTGCAGAGACGCTACGTCAACGTCACGCCCGCACGCTGTCGGCATCGACCGACGAATCAGATGTATTGGCGGGCCGAAGGCCCGTTGCTACACACAGGGATTATAGTGGCCAGGGAGGGCCGCTTCGAAATAACGACGAAGGCATGGTATCGTAGGTGTGGGAGGCGCGAGCGCCCGTGATGACGTGCCCGGGGAGGTACACTACTCGGTTATGGGTGGGGCGTCCTCGGAAGTGAACGCAGTTGGGTTGTCTCTTGTCGGCATCGATCAAGCCCTTCTGGTCTTCGCAAAGAATATGTTTGTCGGTCAGCTCTCTAAGGCCGAGGCTTCAACCAGCATTTCGAAGCCACTAGATCTGCGTCACGAGCGAGTGAGCGGCGGGAAGGTTCCCGTCAAAAAGTCTCCAAGGATCATTCAAGACGCTCAAGCTGAGAGCTTGAGAGTCCGTGACAGGATGATGGTCCACGCGCACTGACCTGATACACCTCAGCAAGCGCAGACGCATCCGGACGCCAACGGCGACGCATCGAGCGGCCGATGCTGACGCAGACGCAAACTGTGCTCCAACACGCAGCAGCGCCGCTACATCGGGCGCTCGCCGGGTCGCATTCGTAAGAGACGGGCTGTCGGGACGGTCAATGTTCGTGCGCGCTGTGAGGTGAGGCGGAGTGGGACGGTAAGACGGCGGGCGGTGGATGTGGGTTTTGCGGGTCGTTCGTGGTGGAGAAGCCTCGTAGGCGACGTGAACTGGACGCAGCGTCAGTCGTGCGAATACGGCAGATGCGACGGCGCCGGAGCGCGGTGGATATGGGATAGTGGCGCGTCGGAGCATGCGTGTCGCGTCGCTGGCTGAGATGCGCGCGCATGGTGATGGGACACGGGCGACGGTGCGCGGGGGAAGAGCCGTCGACGTTTGACTTTTGACTGTTGACGGCGGGGGAATGATAGCGACGAACAGCGCAGCGTCCCCGGGGCTGATGTGGGTGTTTCGGGTGCGGGGTAGTGGTGCCGGGGCGATGCACGTGATGGAGGTCACGCGACTCCGAGAGGGGTGAGAGGCAGAGGAGACAAAACGGACGGCACGGCGGGAGCCATCACGGCGACGACCAGACGGGCGACTGGCCGCGTTTTCAGCTGTCGTCCATCACCATCGCCTCATCATCAGCGAGCACACCCGCATTCCACTCGCCTGCCCCGCTCCCGATCAGCCGGCCGACCATGGACGGCGCGCTCGCCACCGAGTCCGCTGCCCTGCGCCCCAGCGGCGCGCCCCACGCCCTGCCCGCCCCGCCGCCGCCCTCGAGCTCGTCCGGCGGGCTCCTCGGCTCCTTCCTGCGCTCGCGCCCCGCCCGCGTCGCCCACGCCCACGCCT